>JAECUM010086451.1:5024-29758 GCA_016617855.1 Megalonaias nervosa | reverse complement strand
TAATACAGGTGCTGTGACGGACCCTCAGATCTACAAGCTTTAATCGGCGGCCGTCAAAGATAAAATAATTATCATAGCGGATTTCGAAACAGTGCTGATTGAAATGGAAAACCACCGAAGTCTCCGCGCACAAATGCCATATAGTTAAACGTCCGCGGAAATTTGCGCTTTGCTATGTATATGTAATTTAATTATTTGTTTGTTAGTTTTAATTTTGTTTGTACTTTATTTTATTCCATTACATGTTATTGTAATGATAACTTTGTCTACTGGATTTGATATTTTATAGAAATTAAGTTTAATTCTGTTTGACCTGATAAACAACCAGTAGTAGAAACATTGTATCTAGTTGCTGACCTTGATTCAGAACTAGTAATGCTTTTGGTAAACAATATTTTTTAATTTGTTTTCCCAGAGTAAGAACGATTGATTTCAGTTAAGGCTATACTGAATAGGTGATGTTAGGCATGTAACAAATTTCTACTTTCTTCTAGAAAATGACCACGTGATCCTCATACGGGAATCTGTTTTGCGTCTTAACTTACTGTATAACCGTTTTCTTCATAAGAATTAGCCAGTCGGGTTCTAAATCTTTGACACCTAAAGGTGTTTTGTTGTGACCAGTTTGAGTTAAAAATTTATTTTATGTAATTAGTGATTCATTTCCCTGGAGAAATATACAAGTGCTAATACAGAATTCTTGGACAAAGACATTTATTGAAATTATTCGGAATTCAAAAAACTGGAATATCATTTTCTGTGATTCAACAAGGAACTGTTGATACAACAACACTTTGAAGGTTGCAACAGACGTCATCGCCTTCCATCTTGAATTTCATCGGGATTTGAACTTTGATTCATTTAGGACTTTTCATTGATAGGACTTCTATTTTTTTAATTCCTGGATTAATTTTGGATTTGATTCGTAAACCGTAAGTCCTTTTTCTCATTTTTACCTTGTTTTTTCTAGGGAAATAAATTATTTGTTACATTTTACAAAGCTTGTTGTTTTCACTCTTTTCTTTTTACTTTTTGTACGAGCCTAGACACGTAACACGCTTGCCCAACGGAGTAATTTCCTTTTAAAACGTTTAAAACTATCTAAAATGCCAGGTAAACGAGCACACCTTTCATTGCAAATTATTGTAGACATACACAAACTGCATGGTTCCATTCCTGCAAAAATAGTCCGGAATCAGCTCAACCAAATTATATCAGATATGGAATGCTCTCAAATGTTGCCCAGTTGCAAAAATGTCTGGTCTCAACTAGAAAGACCTACCGGCATATAATTGATAGCATTAGGTCATTAAAACACTGGTATCGCGAAAAACATCTACAGTCTACAGCTGATAGTATTCAGTCCGTGGAAGAAAAAAATATTACCGCGGGACAACGAAATATCAGAAACCGATGACCATGCTTTGACGCTATTAAATAAACTCTTAACACTTGGAATGGTTTCAGCAGTATCCGAACGCTTTATACTAAAACTCGTAAAGCATTTTATGAAACAAAGATGGTCAAAAGGAGACAAATGTTTACAAAAGACTTGAAAGTTGAAATCCAACAAAAACTGGAGACCAAATAGCATTCTTGTTTCGCCAGTCTAAGTTCAGGCCCGGTCCATGGATGTGCGGGGCCCGAGGCAGCAAGCGATGAGCGCGGTGCCCCAACCAAAAAAAAAAAAAAAAAAAAAAAAATGCCTTGCAACAAAAAAAACAAAAAAACAACTGCATTGCGGAGAAGCATGGAGCCCAAGGCGGTTGCCTCGTTCACCTTGCCCTAGGACCGGGCCTGTCAAAGTTTCTGCTCGCAGGGCAACGATCATGATAGCACAATAGTAACGTAATTGGCATGTATAGAGAACACGCTTGGGGAATCACGTGGGTTACAATTGTAGATGCACGCGCGTATAAACGTCCTTAGTGGAGAAAAGTCAAGGGGAAATATAGAAGGGCATTAGGGGTTTGGGAACCGTTATCGGTCAGTCGGTGCCATTCGACTATATAATAAAAGGCCAGAAAGAAAGTAAAATCTTTATTCAGTTTAGGTGACATTGCCAATTATTTGTGACATATTTTGATGATTAAATTTATCCTTTCTTTATTGGTCTCACATGGTGTAATTGTATGATATTTGGTAAAACTGGCATTTTTGCACATGGGACATTTTTGAATTATCCGTTATCATGTGGCATTTCAAGGCTACCTCGCCCGTCAGCCAGACATCATGGAGGTATTTATAAATTATGCTCCGGATTTTTAGGGATTTAATCCCTGTCATGTTTTCCAAGCCTCAGATATAAAGTATTGTATAAGCTATAATCTACCTGTCTTGGTAATATTACCGCGGCCATGTGTTTTGATGTCTAAAGATTTCCGCGGGTTAGTGTTAATCTCTTACGCAAGGTTACATGACCGGCCGGAGACCGGAATCTTGAATCGGCACAGGCGAAAGATTTCACTATCTAAACAAGGGCTTGCAGTTATCACACCTATGTGTTAAAGATTAGTCCCAAGATCAAAAGGAAGTCCACGTAGTGAACGGGGCTTATTCTTATCCGTCCCCACGTTGAAAGACAGCGGGAGGGACACTGTCCGTTAAGTTTGATTGGATCTGTTCACAGCGAAATCCAATCGGAATTGAGATAGAGAGCGTGATTACAATTCGACCTGAATGATACCTTCCAACTTGTAAAAGAAAATTTAGTATTCACCTAGACAGATTGTGATCAATAGGGTTACTCCGAGAGAAGCCACTCGTAATTTGGCGGCAAAACTTAGAGTTAGATTCTAAGGAAAGACAAAGCTTCGAAAAGGTCAGTAAGTTATTTGCTCGATTTTTGCAGAATATTACGGCATCATAATTGTAATTATTTGTAATATGTATAATTAATTACTAGGATGGTTTAGTATGTAGAATTACCTTTGTAGTGTTTCATTTACATGTGTATATGAGAAATGGGCTTGAGCCTACGTAGAGAATTACTAGATGCTAGGCGGAATTATGTAGATTGTTAGTATGTAGTCATAATTAATTTTGTAATTCACTATTAGGTTACTTCGTAGTAAACTAGTACATTTATTAAGGCGTTATGTTAGAATTTTCACATGCTTGAATTGTGAATTTGGAATGGTTGAAGTATGTAAGATTAGTTACTATGGATGTATGAATATATCAGAGCATGGATATTTGAATATTTGCATATTTTGTATGAGTTGTAAGGTAAAGAAATGCGTCTGATTATTGTGATATTGTGTAGTATAACGGGATTAGGAATATGTACTGATGTGACGGAGTTTATTGACGTATGTATGAGAAGTAATTGATACAGTGCTGTATTATGACGTTTGTTTACCATGCAAGAACGTATGGGTATCTCGAAGTGAACGAATGCGTGACCGAAGAAATTTAAAAGCCTTTATATGATGATAGGCTGTGTGTAGTGTAAGATGAGAGGGCTAAGGAAAAAGATTGTACCGTCCTTGTGTTTTCACAGGAAGCTTATTAGGGGACACAGAATTTCGGGTTCCATTGGGTCCCGAGTCTTCAAGAGTTGGAGACGGAATTGAGGCTGTAGCCGAGACAGTCGAAGTCGACAGAAGAGTAGTCGTGAAAGAGGAAGAGGAGGAGAATGAGTCTAGAGAAGGTCGAGGAAAAAGAGGAGGAGAAGGAATTTGGAGAAAAGTCGAAGAGGGAGAGGAGAAGGAATTGGGAAAAATAGGAGAGAGAAAGGATACACCAGATGAGTAGAAATACAAGGACAGGTGGAAATCAGTCTCACACTGCTAATCAAGTGATGCAATAGGCTTATTAAAGGGTCGAGCGGAAGGAGTGTAATTGGAATTTTGAGTTGTTTGATTACTGAATTGTTATTAAATTGTCATTCATAGAAATTCAACACTTCTTGTTTATTTAACCATATAAACGTCGACATTGCTGACTGGGAGCTCGGAGCTTTACATCTATCTTTCACTAAATTTAACTTCAAATAAAACAGAGCCTGGGTGGGACTTCTGTAATAGTTTAAGTAAAACATTAGGAGCACCCCACCCCAATCATAACAACCCCCATCCCCACAATCCCTGTCAGTGCTTTCCATGTATTTGGTCAGTCTATTCTTAAATTTCTCTCTTTGACTTTATGTTTGGTGGGTTTGTTTTGTTATTTCTTCTCTTACACTCTCGTATGTTTTCTCTATTATTTTCCCATATTTCTTTTTTATCTCGAAATTTCAAACTTATTTCCTTAAACTCTCATTATATCCTCGGAAGCTCTAATTTTTTCGTCAGGAGGTTGTTCCTATAGATCTCTGGGCTGTTTCTTAGAGTGAAACCTAACGAAAATATGTACAGAATCTCCCAAGCGTCGGTTGGATTTGGTTTTATTTTTCTATTCTGTCTATCATATTTGCTATTTTTGGTATTAATGGATGGGGATTTCCCAGACCCCCCCCCTCCTTTATTTGTGACTTTATATAATGCTTCTCTATTTAGGTAATGCATTTTATTATCCCATATGTAGTGAATAATTAATTTATCCAGTTCCTTTAGTTTTTTATTATCAAGGTCTATAGATTGTAGAATATAATTTATGTTACATGTACGTTTTGGCCACTTGGGTTCCGCTCCATTAAGCTCAGCGGCGTGAGCGCCCAGATCTCTATGCTCTCTTTTATCTTTGCTTCCATGTATTTATAGTTTTCTACTTCTGCCTTGTGGCCGAAGGTAACACCTAGGGCCTTGACCTTATTTTTGGAGGGGGGGGGGTAATGCACAAATTTAATGCCGCAATCACCGGCCTAGTATAAAAAATCATAACAAATAAAATACACAAGTGAAGTCAAAAAGATCGATATTTTTGGATAGCTATATTAAAACAAAGCATAAGAATATTATCCACTTGACAATAGAAGTCAATGGCAGTTCATAGCAGAAGAAGTTTACGCACCCCAACCCAAATTTATACCTGCAATTTTCATGTCCGAAGGTCATTTTTGACAGCATGTGATGCTAGCTCACAGTGCAATCACAAGTCCTTTTCCTAGAATGATAATTCTGCAAAATTGTATGTACTAAACAGGCTGATGCAATTGAAAATAGTTGTCATCCAAGCCGTTTTTGAGATATTCTACTTGCCCCAACCCACGTGTTTACTGTTATGGGAGGCTAGCTCTTCTTCCTAGCCAACTATTGGTATTTCACTATCTACATGCTGCAGAGTAACTATTGAAGGTGTACATGCCTGACGTCAATTTCAAGAACAACACAAGCCCGAAACACCTAGTTCACAAATATTTCCATAAGCAGCAGAGAGGGTGAACAGACCAATTTGCCTGAGACCTTATTTTTGTAAAATAAAGGTTCCTACAAGGGCTGAAAAAAACAAGGTCAATAACGTTGAACTAAAGCCTGTAACCGAGCATATTTCCATACGGTGAAAAACAGACCACAATAACGTCAAATCGTCTGGGTTAGCTCATTTTTGTTATTCCATCGTTGACGTATTTTTTTTCAAATTTTTATGCGACTCGTTTACTCGCCGGGTCACTCAATAGTGGTCGTTCACCCTCTCTGCTGCTCTGGTTTTTATCCAAAGATTTTATCCAGACCTATACGAAATCTGGATCTTGGGTCATGTAAATTTGTGCTTTTGAAAAGAAGTTTTTAAACTTAATCATGTCCATGTCACCTGAACACCAAGTATAATAAATATTCTGTAAAGTATAATTATCTACTCCATTAAACACAACTAAAATATTGCAGTTATCTCTGATCACTTTTGGAATTTGTGTATAACGCTGTGTAACATAAATCACGTCAGTATTTTTATGTCTGCCTCTGGAAAATATCCGAGCTGGATTTGATTGTTTGTCCAGCATCACATCATCATATACTACAAGGTTATTAATAAATCCATCTAGGTCATCTACAGATGGCGCTTCATCAATATCGGTGATAAAATCAATAATATCGTTTCCGTCTTCGTCTAATAATATTGCATTTTTATTAAAATCTTTAAGCACTTCATAACACCGTTGATCATCTACAGATGGTGCTACTAAATATAATTCATTCCACTTGAGCCATCTCATTATCAGATTAAGTAATAATTGTGTCTTACCAGATCCAGTTGGGCCTATTATAATCATTCTAATAGAATTTGGTAGTGCTGGATGGTACCTTACTGGTTCTTGTTTTCGTGTCGCTGAGAAGTCAATTATATCCATATAATAAATAATATGAATTTATATTGCGTTCGATGCAGAGCACCCACGTCCACCACTGGATTAACAACAATAACAACAAAACATAAAAGACGTGCAATTACAGGCAAGTGTGTGAAATGTGGCACAAGAAAATATAAATTTATTTCATCAAAGACAGGTGGAGATATCACTGCTTCATTAGGAAAATTGTCAGGAGCTCCATGGGCTAAATATCCGGGGGAAAAACACTTACCAGGATATAATTATTGTGGTCCTGGAACTCGACTTGATATCCGACTTGATGATCAAGATCAACCAAGACCAGGAGAACATCCAATAAATAAGATTGATCAAGCGTGTCATGTTCATGATGTTACTTACAAAAGTAAAGATTTGCAACAACGGCATTTTGCAGATGTGAAATTGATTCATGCGTTAAATTCTATACCCAATAAATCTCTCAGAGAAAAACTCGCTAGTTTTCTAATAAAAACTGCTATGAAAGGTAAAATAATGTTAGGGGCTGGTAATTAATTATATAACTATTATAATGGAATATGTTTATTATAGCCCAAGAGGATATTGGAGAGGCAGAGCAGCGATTAGTAAACTTGCTGAAGCAGCAAATGTCTCACGTTCTGTTGCTGCAAACTGGTTAGCATGACAGGCAATATGGCAAATTTATCTACCACCACCTAAAAAAATTCAGTACGCACATTTTGATGTCAGCACCCCTAATGAAGTTCATCAAGCAGATATTTTATTTTTACCACATGACACCATTAAAATTGGTAGACGTCAATCACGCACATATAAATACGCATTGACTGTCGTTGACGTTGCAAGTAGATATAAGGAAGCGGAACCATTATCAACAAAAACAGCATCTGAAGTTGCATCTGCGTTTGAGCGAATTTATCAACGAGGATCCGGAACACAAGGTGGTCTACGATGGCCACAGTTATTACAAGTTGACCCTGGCAAATAATTTCTTGGTGCAGTATTATCGTTGATGAAAAAACATAACGTTAAAATCAGACGAGGACACACCGAAATTCATCGTGATCAGGCAATCGTTGAACGATTTAATCGAACACTTGCTGAGCGGTTATTTGGATATCAATACGCAAAGGAAATATCCACTGACTTTAAGTCCGGGGAGAAATCTCGTGAATGGGTTGCAAGGTTACCAAGTGTGATAGCTGCGTTAAATAATGAAATTACTCGTGCAACTTCTATAAAACCTTCTAATGCGATCATAAAAAAATATATACCCCGTAGCGATGGCTACGGACGCCAACATGAATCTTCCTCTCAACCAGTATTAGGTAATGTAACTGTAAGATATTTATATGAACCTGGTGAACTTGAAGGTGGTAAACAAAGAGCAACTGATCCTATCTGGAGTGTGACCACACACACAATTTCTAGCGTGGTAAGATCCACAGGTAGACCTGCAATCTACAGATTAGATTCAACCACCCCTCAACGTGGATTTGTACGTGAACAATTACAAGTAATTCCTGAGGACACACAATTACCACCACCTTCACTTATATAAACTAGCACCTCTACGTCGATTACATTCAAGACATGTCAGCATCACATTGTCACGTGTATGACCAAGATCACTATTAATTCTGTCTACGGTAAATTGTCTTGGATTATTGTTTGAATACTGCCATAACATATTACAGTTACAACTTGCACAATGATTGTTCTGTCGTTGCTTTAGTGTTATAATTAATTCAGTATCAATATCAAAGTCACGCTTATTTTTTATTTTTTTTTGTCACATTGCTTATAACCAGATAGTTTTTTTCTTATTACGTCATTGCTAACAGTCTGATCATTATTTTCTGTAAAATTCATAATAACCCTGTGCAGCTGAGATATTCTTCTGACTCGAGATACTGTGAGATAAACTAAATTTGACCATTCGATCCGATCATCGACAATCCAGATATTTGTATCAGAAATAGTTAATCCCTGCGACGAATGAATCGTTATAGCGTATCCTAAAGTCCACGGAGATTTATCCATGCTCAACGCACTCTCAACAACACTAACAGCAACCAAAACAATATCATTCAAGACAAGATTTTGTATCCCACCACCAGGAATTTCAACATCAATATTCTGTCGTCGAGTATCTGCTGGGCGATAACATAATGGTACAGGTAGATTTGAAAACTTTTCTTTATGTAACGTAGATAATTTCTCTTGCAGTTCATCACGAACTATCCTTCTACTTGCGACTATCAAATGAGCAGGTCCAAAAATCATTCATAGAAGTTTCTGGAATTACTTTACGCATTATCTCACAATGTATTTTGTCTGGCTGTAGTCTTATTAACCTTTTAAACTCTTTCAGAGGTTCATCAATAGCTCTATGATCATCAGTTATTTCTTCGTAGTAATCTACAAATGATTTTAACCATTTATGAGGAGATTGACCGACGAAGGGTGGTGGTTGACCATGATCGCCACACATTATTACAGCAGTATTTTTAGTCAATAACCATTCAAGGAATATTTTTAATATTTCCAACGACACCGTGTCTATCTCGTCCCAGATAATATACTTAGGTATATATTTTTCACCCATTCGCTCAGGAGTCCATGTGTCTCCGCACCATCTGAAGAAACTATGATATGTACATGATTTTACTCCTCGTTCTTTTATTTCTCTGGCGAGTTTATGTGTCGGTGTCAAAACAATTATATCTGAATGGTTGTTCAGGAATAATTTAATCGCACGAGTTGTTTTACCTGAACCACCGCATCCATTAAGATAAACAGTCTTATGTCTGGCCACAGGATCAAATACAGATGGTGCTGATGACAATTCTGATACTTGATTATTATTTTTGTAATATATTTCCTTAATTTCAACGTCGGCAGATTCAGAATAACTGAGCATATTTTCTCGTTTTATTCTCCATGATCCCCATTCACCATTACCAAGTAGCGGTTTTAACAAATCTGTATATTTTTTATTTATATAAAACGAATCAGTAGCAACTCTGACAGCGTAACAAGGAAATCTATTTATCATAGACAGTAGATTTATCGAAACGTAGGCTAGCATTGAAGATCTTAAATGAGTAAATTGTGGTGAGTCACCATCAATATAGCTCACAATTGTACCTAGTTTGGTTCCGTCTGATAAATAAGCATTACTTCGGTTTATAAATGTATTTTTTTCCGTTGTATCAGCGATTATAAAATCGAGTTCAGCATCGTCCATAATTAATCTTGTACAGTGTCGTTTATGATCATATGATCCTCCTTGTGTAAATTTACCGATTATCTTTCTACCAAGATCTTTTGCAAGTTTCTCATTATTTTCCTCTCTGCATTTATATATTTTAACAATATCATCTTCGTTAAGATCAGGAAATTCTTTCCTGACATCATCGATATTAAATCTATCTGGTTCTGGTAACCAAACTTGTTTCTGTGGACGATACGATATAATCACTTCATTTACTTTTGATGATATCAATATTTTGTTATCGAGCATATATCGTAATAGTACTGTTGGAACCCAACATTTTTCTGAAAAATGTTTTCCAAACCAAGCATAAGTAATCGGATGGAGATTTTCTGTAAACTCGAATGATTCTATATAGGCGAATCCGGTTAAGTCAAAATCTGGTAAGGGTCCGTTTATCGCAACTCTGGTCATCTCTTGTGATGGATGTCCGAATCTCTTAAAGTATCTAGAACATTCTCCTTATCCAAGAAAACTTCCAGGATAACACGCTGCCATATCAACGGAGATAATGTCACTATACTTGTATTTAGAATTCCATAATCCACCGTGCCCATATTCAATACAACTTTTCTGGACATCTTCAAGAAATTCCAATCGTGTCGGTTTCCATGAATGTTTCTCCTGAGAAAAGTGAGCAGCAACTGAGAAAACGGTAAAACAGTTATTTAGTAATTGTCCAACCTTGACATCGTCAGAAGTATATTTCAGCGCAAGATTTTTCATTTCTCCATGAAGAGATTCTGTACGATAAATATCCCCACCGGGCCGTACAAACTGATCATAATAATCGTATTCTGAACTTTGAAACAACCAAACAGACACAGGGTCACTTTTACTGATATTCCTGATAAAATCAAATATATCACCATTATAAAATTTAACTGTTCTGTCTCGTGGAAATATTGTTACTGCCATAGTCCATGCATGTGCATTATGATCAATGATATCTATCGAAGCCCCTCTTGATTCATATTTTGATTTATATAAAATCTCTCCGGTTAATGTCTTCACTGTCATTGGGAATTTTAATATCTTTCCCAGCTCAGCAACATCATTAATAGATGCTCCAGTATCTTTAACTGCTTCTGCCCATGTATTTATTTTTTTACGTCGTAAATCTGTTAAACCATTACCACGTATCGCGTTTGTGAAGTATTCTGTAACTCGTTCAGCTACACAGTTTATTCTTGATTCTGACAGTCTCATCGGTTTGAGATCCGTGGCGTCAGGTTTATTATTCAGCGGATATATTGCATAGACAACCGCAGTCACAGGATATACCCGTTCATAATACGGTTTGTCAATGCCAGTCAGTACTCCGGGTTTGGATTTATTATTTAAGAGAACAATATTATTTCCGGACTGCACGCGGACTGGATCGTATTTGTCACGGATAATCCAAGTGTCGTCGTCTGTCCTTACAATAAATTTTATTAAAATAAAATATTTTTGAACATCAAGGTGGTTAATAATCATTCTTCCTCGTTTGTCATTCATTATAGTATCGACAACATTTCCGATCCTGAATCTTGACCACACATGAGCCGCACCATCGTCACGAAATTCCTTCTTGGCTTCACGGATACGTTTGGTTACGTCCTGATTTGTTAAAGCCAGATCTTGCATCGAAGCACTAAATTTATATTCTGGTAGTCTGTCAATATCAAATCTAGTTTCCGCCGAGACTGCGGAAGGTTCAATTGTGGATAATTCCCCCATATTATAATTAGGACAAATATTTAAATTAAATTTTAGTATATATATAATGATTCAAACAAAGAATCGATGTAATTGGCTTATGATCGGATATTCTTCTCCTTGTAACAAAGCATGCGTGAATGAATTCTGCAGCTACCATATGCAAAGCGTTAAAAATAGTAGTCTAGGACCAAACCGTGTGTGCAATGTGGTGTTGGAGTCAGTTATGTGTAAAATGCGGCGGTAAAAAATACAGAGAATTAAAACTATATTATGACAAAAAAAATGTCGAATCTCCTATAAAAACCGCAGAAGATTATCTCGCTAGGTTTTCAAAAAAAGAGAAAATGAATTAGACAAATAATATTATTATATAAATGGAGTAAAATGAGTTTGTGAAACATCCAATCATTAAAAATTATGAAGCGTCTCGTGATGGTACTATCAGAAATTGCAGATTGAAAAACCAGTCGGTGTTGCTGATAATGTTGGTTATTTTAGATTCAATATTGGGAAAAAAAGATATCTATCTCATAGGTTCATATTCGAATGTTTTCACGGGGTCATCGAAGATGGACTTGTAGTTGATCACATTGGTGGAAATCCCAAAAATAATCATTTATCTAACCTGCAAGTTGTTACACAGAGTCAGAATTGTAAGGCAGGAAATACAGGAAGGTGTAAAGTATTTGGAAAGAGAGCTATTAAATCCATAAATGCAAGTACTGGTGAAGAGAGAATTTTTAATTCCATAAACGCGGCTGCTAAATATTTTAATACTGTACCGAGATCGGTACAATATGTCGCAGATAATATACAAAAATCTACATATTCAACGAAAACCGATCAGCGGATAATATTTGAATATATCCCTATTGTGTCAGATAATAAAACGATATAACTCTATCCTCTTAACTTAAAATACAAAAAAAACCCAGAATAAATAAATATTTTTTTTACTGTATAGTTTGACTCTGTCAATTTTGCCAAGGGTTTTGTTTAGTCAAAGGTCCACCTTCACCGTCGCTGCTCTCAGTGTCACTTTTGACAGAATCAAATAACATAATCTTTCTCAATTGCATTACACGATTGTCCACAATCTTTTTCTTTCGTACTCGTGAGATAATTCGGATCTGATCTTCTCGATTGAACGTGCAAGAGGTGCAAATAGCTTCACCTGTGTGTCGTTTACCATTGCCAAGGATTCTAACATAGACTGATAAATTAATTTCACGAATCTATAATTAGATGGCAATGTGTATTTATTCTCGATTTTTCGTTGTTGTAATGATTCAAAATCACACATAATTTTCTGAGGATCAAGATTATTAGATATCTTTATTCCGTCATGTTTTAATTTTTTAATAGCAGAAATAATATTAATATTTTCGTGGTTCATTATATATATATTTATTTATTTAAAATAAAAAATAATTGACATTCAAGTTTTTAACTTTGACTTTTGACCTTGACCTTGAACTTGACTTTTGACCTTGACCTTGAATTTGACCTTTCAGGTTTTAAAGTTGACTGACTTTGTCTTTTGTATATATTATTATTTCATGTTAGGTTGACTTGGTCTTTTATATATATATATGTTAGGTTGACTGACTTGGTCCTTGTATATAATTATTATATTATTATTATTATGTTATATAATTATTATGTTAAATATATTATTAAAAATATCAAAAATAATCAAAATATCAAAAATAATCAGTAGCATCGTAAGCGGTTACCCGTCACTGGGCCCCTTGATAACCTTTGTGTCTTTCATGGGGTCCTTTGCATGACGATGTCTTCGTTATGACCGTTATTGGCACCCAATGTTCTGTTTCTATTGGCTAGCATTCTTTCTGAATGTTTCTTTATTTGCACCTCTTCAATGAGGTAGAGAGCTCAGGCATGCTACTGATTATTTTAGGGAGCTTTTGCATAGACACGTCCCCCGGCGAATCGCTAAACGAAACGAAACGAAACCGAAACGAAATTTTAGAGATTCAGAGGACTGTCTAGGCATTGCGAATTCAATAACCCCCCCACCAAATCAAACCCCGGGGTAAGTGCAAAACGCACTCACCACGTTGTTTAACGTGATGAGGGGGTATTGAATTCGTTGGAGCTGTGCTTCGCTCCCCAATTTTATATATAAAATGGCATTGTTCCGAATACTGTCGACACTCGTCAGCCACAGGAATCGAACCATGGCCGTCAGTATCATAGTCCCAACGATATAACACTGAGCCATTTTTCCGATTCATACATACAGACGTTTTAAAATTATTATGTAGTTAACCCAACACTGAATAAGCAGGCAAATTACGTACGACCAGTATACTGAACAAAATCACAATTACTGTACAACTGTAGCGTAGATTTCCAAACACAAATTCATAAAATAATCGCACATTACATTTTCTGTGTAAGTTCTCCGTTCGTTAGGTTAAAATACATGTATACAGCTGTGTTTATAAGAGCTAAAAATAACTCTGATTTGTAATTCAACGCACTTACAAGCCGACGTGATTTAAAGTCATCAGAGTCAAAAGGTACATAAATATCCTTTTCTATTACAAATTACTGCTCCAGTGACAGCTAATTGCTAACAGAGAACAAATAAATCGCTAAATAATTAACCGTTTTGATGAAAGAAAACAAAATATCTTCGTGGTCTTATGAATTGACACAGCGGCGGGGGAGATAATAACTGCTTAATTTACTCTACAGAGAGTACAGAGTTATCTCGCTTCATTATATGTACAATTGCCTCAATAGGAATTGATTATTATTCAGATTTTAATGATTTTGAGTACTGTTTAACCCATCAGATTAAAGAATTTGTAATCATTTCAGTAATCAGAGTACCGTTTAACCCATGAGATCGAGAAATTTGTGACCATTTCATTAATCAAAGTACCATTTAACCTATCAAATTATGAAAAATCAGTAAAAAAATATAAATATATTATTTCAGAATCAGATTATTTTTTTTCCCCCTGATTATATCAGGGAATATTTACTCAGACGTTCTATGAGCGTATATACAGATTAAAATTCAGTGACCCTTGTCTTAGATCTAACAGGTGTCCAGTCTGGTCAGTAAGCTTGAAATTTATCCTTGATAATAACGGATTATGTACACGTAGATGAACTGGATTAATTGGCTCAGATACAATTAACCAGCCAGGAGGGGCTTGAGGACTGAATGAATATAATATATATCCTTGTTGCGCTTGAGTGGATTTTTCAAGATCTACTTGATAGCTACCATCAATTACGTCACATACTAGATTGACTGCGATCGTTGATGTTATATTAACAATACCAGGTGAGATATGACGGCCTCCACCGTGTGGATCATTATTATATTTAAGCATAGTTGGTGGCGGGATTAATTTTCTCCATGAATCACATATTCTTTTAAAGTGTTCATCAATAAGATCATTAACTGATTTCTTTAGCTCATCAGAGTTAAATCCCGGAATTACAAATGTTGGTAGCTGTTCTTCTGTAATTCCATAATGTTTAAGAAATACTGTTTTAAATAGACGTTTATGACTTACACGTTGAATTGGGCCATCTTCATTAACTATATAACTATTAAAAAATCTATCTACTGGTACGTTTAATGTTTTTTCTCTGTCAACGATGGCCTTATTTGCATATTCTAAGTCTGATGCAACTTGATTCAAATATTGTATTGTTTCAGTTATCTGATTTTTTAAATCATCGTTATAAAAAGTGTTGACGCTGGAAAATAAATTTCTTAGATCATTAAGTACACGTTCATGTTCAGATTTGATTGGACTAGATTCTGAGTTAATTTCTTCGACGTTAATTGTTGCTATTCTTGTTGTACCTTTCTTACCATCAATGAAATCTATAAAATGAGCATAATGTTTATAACCAGCAGAAGCCGGATTCTCCATAAATGGATAAGTTTTTCGGTATTCTGGTGTTTTTATAAAATTTTTTATATCTATAACGAAATCAGATCGTTGTGGTTCTGGTGGGCCTTTATAACCTGACACAACTTCAGGCCAGCCTAATACTGATCTAATCGAACTTTGATAAATATCTACAGAATAATCAGGAGAATTTATTTCAATCGCTGCTGATAATGTTGGTTCGTAAACAGTAATTGCTATTTTTGATTCTTTTCCTGTAATAGATTTAATTCTGCGTTGGAACTCATCGTTGATTTGTTCTATTTGATAACTGCCCGTTGGAATACTAACTACTTGCCAATCAGGAGTTCCATCAGGTTTATTCTTATTTGCAAATACTAATGAATTATTCGGTTGTTGTCCACCAAATGGTTTTGATCTAATATTTGGTCAGCTATGCTAAACTCGTAATTGCGCTAATGCTATTTCTTTTGCAGGAATTGCTGTTGGAAAGTTAACGCTAAACTCAGGATTGGTCGAACTTAATGATATCATAGTAGTTTTTGACGGTGCTGTATTAGAGACGATCTGATGAAGTAATTCTCTCGACGCTGTCGAGGACTCAGTCAAGGACGTTGACATTATTATTATTGTTATTATTTTAAATCGGGAATTTTTTATCCTCCGCCTTTTAGCTTGGCTATTGTCACCAGAATCGCTGGCGATTCTAAATGCTTCATCATAGGTTTTCATTATCGTTGCGAACTCCCCATCAGATATTTTACCATCGCTGAGGTACGAAGAAATATATGACGATAGTTTAGAATACGCCGTTGTTGCTGTATGTAATTTTATTATATACTCGTGTAATTTAGTATTTGTACATGCAGATATCTTCTTAGCGATAATACTGAGAATGCCTGCGATAGTCGTTGAAGTTGAAACGATAATTGTTACAACTGCAGGCGCTGTCATTGTTATTGTTGATAATAATAATCCGGCTCCAGCAACAATAGCAGAAACTGAGTAAACAATTATATCAGTGACAATCATACGTCTGCGATATTTTTTTACTTTTACTGTATAATCGTCGATAATATTTTTTAGTTCAATCTGACACTTACATATTTGGTTGTATCTGTGACGTTGAACGTCGATGTAGGACTGGGGTCCTTGGTTTTGATTCATTATACTATGACGTTAAGTAATTAATTGAGGAGTTTCAGCTACGAATTCCAGACACCACCAGTAACGTCTCGGGGGCATTTCCGTTGATGTCAAGGTAAATGTTTCTTTGGTGTTCTTATTTAGCATCACCAGTAGAGGATTATGATATACATTCGGTGATGATGAAGTGGCCGCAGTAATTTCCAAACCGTACATGGACAGCCTGTACAACCCAGTTACTTCTGCGGTATGTTCGAGACTGTTATTTTGTGGTGTCCATGTTGATGATCCCGATGCTACTGTGTACACGATATTGTTAATTTGTTTATGTGGAATTTTAATCAGATTAGTTTTACTAACAATATTGGGGATTCCACTGACAATATCATTGAGTTTCGTGTTAACGTCGGAGAGTTTAATATCAACGATTGGTGGACTTCCAAAAAATTCATTAGTGGTTCTGTTCACGTTTCTGCGAAAATTCATAAACAGTTGTACATGATTAAAAAATTCAGTTCTAAATGCGGTCATTCCATCATTGATTGTAGCTAACGAAGTTGTCATAGGAATTTCCTTATCGTCTACATATTTCTTCGTTGCAGCATCAAAATCAGATTCTGGTGTTCTGAGATTATTAATACCATTATTATTCATGTTGAGAAATACATGCATTATTCCACCGTTGACTAATACGTACTTAAATTCTTGATCATCGACATATTTTTTTGTTGCGGCGTCTGTATCTGCGGTTGGGTTTCCAAGGTCTATAATTTTATTTCGATTCATGATAATGTGACCCGTGAATGAATCGCCAGCCTTCTTAATATAATCGTTGACTGGCTTACCGGAATCTTGTATTTTACCTTGATCAGTAAAAGTAACGATATTATTAACATCCGCGGTAGGAATTTGTATGAGTACATCTGGCAGTTGTATATTACTTGTCTTTAATCGTCCTTGTTTATCCTGAAAAACAACGACTTCATTTTGATCCACACTTGTAATGTTTAATAAATCATCGATTTCATTTCTGAGCTGGTCAAGAGTTGCATATTTAGATAAATCACCTTGCTGCTGAGCTTTACCACGAGAAGATCTTCCGTAAATATCTACCATTATATTTACTAATGTCTGTTTAAATGTGACAACGTAGTATATTCATGCACGACTTTATGAGGTGGTTTTGTTGATTTTGATACAGCATCAAGTACAGCGAGTACTTCACGACCACATATTGACGGATCAGTTAATGTTTGCGTTGGTAGCGTTGAATACCAGATTGGAATACTTTGCATGCTGCTAACATATTTTAAAAATTCCTTTGGTGGTGCTAGTCCATATGAATCAAAATAAATAATTCCATGTGGATCAATTGCATATCCAACCCAATGAGTGCCACGGCCAGAGTTTTTATCGAGATTAATAATACCAGTTTCAATATCGTTTGGTTCTTTTGGTAACTGATCACGCATAAAAACGCCTCTGAAGTTTTTTATTTTTAATTTTTTAGCAGCATCAAGTAAATCAAAATTGGACATGGGTAAAATCAATGAACTGTCCCGGGAAGTCTTAGACCCTTTCCGTACCATGAATATGGGGTCCCTGGCGATCTTAGACCCCTTCCCTTCTTTTTGGAGGTTTTTATTCCCTGACCCGTTGCTTTCTTTAATGCCGTTCCAGCAGCGGTTCCAACGGCGCCTAATGCAGTTGCCTTTGCAACAGCTGGGGCTGCAGCGGCTATTAATGCTGGTATAACTGCAAGAAGTGGAAAAATTCCGCCAGATTTAACAATATCTTTAATGGCGCCCGCAGAAAGATTAAGTTTTATACCTTTATTTGATTTTTTGGCCTCATTGAAGTTTCTGAACTGACGCTCGGTCAACGATAATTTATTTACACCACTCATCTGTTCTCTTTTTAGCGATATTTTTAATCCACAGTTATTTTTTTATGCTGATTGTAGCTTTTTAATCTGATCAGGAGTCAGACTTACATTAACGTGATTATATGACATTATAATATTATGAGCGATCTAATTACATGTTTTCTACTGGAGCATCAACGACTCTCATGCGACCACCAACACCTTCAAGTAACATTGATTTATCGCTGAGTATAACAGCGATTGTCCTGTAATTAGGAATATCTACAATATTTCTGTTAACACGAGCTCGAAAATGTATATCTACAACAGATTGTCTGAACAAATCTAAGTGTTCGAGTGAAAAGTAATATACTGGATACAACGTTGTAAAATCTAACTGTGATATTTGTAAACCAGAATCAACATTTTGATCACGTCCCATGAACGTCATCAGACGATGATATGCACGTGCTACATGATTTTGATCGAAATTCAGTAATATATCCTCGGATGGTTCTTGATGTCCATTTATCCTCAACGAAACCTCGGAAACACCAAGATTGTCAAATATCATAATACTACGTATTTGATCATTTACCCGTGCAGCATCTTGAAATGCAATAAATATATGTCGCGGTGCAGAAACACCCTGCTGAGAAACTATTTGCCATGTAAATAAACCATTAATATTACTCTGGATAGCATCTGTGGTCATTGTTAACCATGATAACATCGATTTACCGCCGCTGCCCATGAAAGCAAGTAACCGATCTTCTTCAGATATTGATGGAGTCATTACTGGCATCCATAATGAAAGTTTTGTAAGAATTACTTTACCAGCATCACCAGCGGGTCGCCATATTGCATCATTGTCGGTTGCTTTTCGTACAACTGTATGCTTAGCTCCGAAAATGACTTTTCTAACATTTCTACAGAACCCAAAGATATGTGACAGTGGAATTGAACATGAAAATGCTCTTCTGTTAACCTGTAACATTGCTCGACGTGATCTAAATCCTAAGTTGAAATCCGGATCTATATTAATAATCATACTTTGTACATCCGCGTTGGCGTTTCTGGCAAAATTTCTTGGTTGTCCTATTTCATATTGTTGATCTCTGGAGAATTAGAAGTATCTTTCACGAACATCATTGATGGACCAGTTGATCTTGAATAATCATCGCTGTATCTTGCAAGACCAAGTATTGTTGTAGCAACATCAACGTCTTTCTGAATTGATTCAATATTTTTTCCGTCAATCATGTACGTAGCGCTGTCAAATAACGCCATAATACCATTATTAACAAAACAACACTAACATCAGCGGCGTATTCAGTATTATCTGTTTTTATAATCTCACCTTCGACTTCAGTAAATGCCTCGGCAGGTAAGAAATATCTGCTTGTATCCTGAACTTGCAGCTCAATTCTTCCACGCTGATCTGGAATTCGTGCGTCATAAGAATAATATTGATAATCACGCACAGACTCATCCTTGAGTACTGGTGCGTCCATATCGAATGCGGGATCAGATATACGTTTGAACATCTTTATTATATGTACTATCGTCTAACACGAAGATCACTTCCTGCTATCAGACTAGCGGTTATATTTTTTTCTTTTTCTGATAGTGGTACATTAGCCAACTCTGATAGTTTTTGATTCGCAGCTTGATTTATTATTTTACTAATATTTGAGGGCATCACTTCAGTGCTGGCCAGTTTCACTGGTGGTTGAGGTTTTCGTCGTATTAATCGTGCTAGTCTATTGCCGAGAATGTCTTACTAGCAAGATTATCAAGAACACTGGGGCCTTTTTCACGAACAATATCAATAGCCTTCATTCCTAGTTGCTTTGCAATCGGTATTGCTTTTGGGGCTATCCTTCTAAATAGACCTTGAACAACATCACCTAGTCCATCTCCGTAGGTCGTTTTGTATACTGGTAATCGTGAATTTATTACCCTGACCATGGTTGGTCCACGTTGAGTATTATGTACAATCATTTTATTATAGTAACTGTATCTAATTACATACTTAATCACTGTGGTAGTCATCGGCGATTTCATTAATGAGGGATCGATACACATTAATATCCATGATACCGTCTGTAAATAATCGTTTACAAATATCAGCTGCTTCATTAATTATTTCTGGAGAATTATTACCAGCTCGTTTTCCGCCAATCAGAATTTCTAATCGTTCAACAGCGGCAAGGACGTTGTTTGGACAAGCAATAAGACCACTTCCCTGATTAGTAAAACCGCTTCCAGTTGTTTCTTCCTCCTCAATACGAGGTGGTCTGAACAGCAATTTTGCTGGCGATAATATATCTCCGGGTAATGGCGCTTTTTTAGCCTCTTCGACTTGTCTCACAAAAGTTTCAAAATCATTTTTATGTTTATCAGTGATTCTAGATATACCACGGGACTTTCGAAATATAAAAGGAACCCAGTTTTTTTCAGAAACACTAGCGGTGTCTGGATCTAATAATCTTTCACGATGTGGATATCCTGTTGCGGCACCCGCTACAGCGTTTTCTCGAAGTATCCTACGACCATCTTCGGTTAATCGGGCTGGTGGTTTTGGTTTTGGTTTTGGCTTTGGCGTAACAAGATTCCTTACATCACCGACCTCTCCACGAACTTTGTCAACACTCTCAAGTACTTGTTGTATTTCTTCTTGTATTTGTGGCTGAGCCGCAGCTATTTCAGCTGGAAGTTCTCGTAGAATCTTCTTTGTTTTCTTAGTTCTTTCTGCTATTTTTCCAGTTGCTTCAGCGGTTTTCTCGAATGTTGGAAGAAGACCTTTAGTGGTTTCTGTAATAGGTTTAAATAATTGTTCTGCACCTTCTGCAAATTCAACCTGAGATTCCTGACGTGATTGTAGTTGTTGCTTGACAGAATCACGGACTGGTAAATATTTTTTAATTGCCTCTAGTCGCTCTCGAGCTAATTTAGCTGAGTGTGGTTCTCCAATATTCATTATTGATAATATTTATACTGGATGTTTAATTTACAGCAGCAGCAGAGAGGGTGAACGACCACTATTGAGTGACCCGGCGAGTAAACGAGTCGCATAAAAATTTGAAAAAAAATACGTCAACGATGGAATAACAAAAATGAGCTAACCCAGACGATTTGACGTTATTGTGGTCTGTTTTCCACCGTATGGAAATATGCTCGGTTACAGGCTTTAGTTCAACGTTATTGACCTTGTTTTTTTCAGCCCTTGTAGGAACCTTTATTTTACAAAAATAAGGTCTCAGGCAAATTGGTCTGTTCACCCTCTCTGCTGCTCCATATCTTTAATTAGTAAACAATAAGAGCTGAAAAAGCCACACCATAACCTTAAGTTAAGACATTTGCCAGGGGTCATTTACGAAACTTGCTCCTGACACGTGAGTGATTCCCCCCGCCAGTTTCTTATCTTTTGAATTTCTGTCGTTTCATGATTTTTTTTAGCCTGAGGCTTTTCAAAATTTTCGAATTCTTTTCGTAAGTGTTTGAAGGAATTTGCTTCTCTGATAATTTCATATTTCAAGTTTGGGATACGTATACCCTCATTATTTGAATTATTTCTTGTAAGTGAGTAATTAACGAAAAAGGTACATCCGAGAAAAACATTCCAGATTTCCATTTGCCATCAGAACCGAATCCCACATACACTTATCAGTTATTCATTGCTTTAAAATAAACGTTACGTAATTTGCATTTCTTTTCTGTATCGACTATAAAAGAAAATTTGTTTGACATTATAATCCACTCCTAAACATCCACAAAAAAGTATTACTATTTGCATGACGTATGATCAATGCATACAATACACCCTACAAGCAGTGAAAAGAAAACAGAATGGAAACGTCTTAGTTTTGGCGCAACTTGAAATCGAAATTAGCTAACATCAGTAGTGTACTAAGTGGCGGGGTGGAGGTGGGAAGAAGCGGTTGCTCCGGGCGCTAGAGGTCTTTGAGCGCAAAGAACTCGTTTGGGCCTTCATCGTCGCCCCAGGCGCCAGTTACCTTTAGTAGACCACAGCCGAACGTCACAAAAATATTTAAAACAAAGGGTAGACACTCTCAGTTTTGTCGTAGTTACATTCCCTGGCATTTGTTGACTCGTTCGATCAACAGTAAAATCGATAATTCGCTTGTCTGTTAAAGAATACACCAACTGCTTAAGAGTCTTTCAGTAGTTTGTTAAATAATACATAACGTATTGGTTCATTATTAGACGGAACATATCCAGCCAACTCGAAAGGCGCACACACACACACACACACACACAGACACATGGTCATTCCCGATGCTATAAATAATGCTAACCATATTAAGATCGTTCACCATGAAAAGTATTGGGGCATATACTAGAACGTGTGTATTTGTTGACAGGTTGCTGGGCGCGACTAGGAGAAAACCACTATTACCCTGAGAACTATATCCATAATGACATGTGCCGTAAGTGAACGCAGAATCAGGCGATTTGCGATTTAGTTACTATCTTGATACCAGAGCGTCTTTCAAGGAATAAAGAATCGTATCCGGACAACAAGATATAAGTTAATGACATGGAATATCGGATTCATGTGTGAATGCTGGATTTTGATAAAGTTTCTGGATAGGACTTAAATTCTCCCGATTTTGGAATTGTAGTATATCTTGACCAAGAGAGTGATAAGTCGCCGTAGCAGGTATGCGTTAGTAGTATAAAATACATAGCTGTGTTTTGCATACAACAACAACAATAATAGTATGTATGTAGTAACGTTTAAGGCACTTCAGCACGAAAGTGGCTGTTTATTGTGGTGTCAAGAAAAGGTTCAGTTTTCATACTCTGCACTTGGACATTGTTTGGAACCGACCATTTAATTGCATTGGGGGCGGGGGATGACGAAACCTGTCATTTTTTTCCCAACAGGGATATTTTTGTTCTTTGACCTAAGGAATGTTTGTTTGTAATATAATGACAGGGTTTTATTGTTTCTTTCTTTGTTGTTTTTAATGCAATTAATCAAAGCAAGAATATTTTTCAGGCTAAAAATAGTCAAACACCACCTCCAGTGAAATGGTCGGCTCCTTCGAGATGAGGTTAAATCAAAACTCAGCAGTGCACCAAAAACCTACCAATCTGGGAAGTAACACTGCGATTATCTACGAGTCTCTTTATTCAGCTCGCATGGGAAAGAGTCATTCTTTTTTACGATTTTATATGAACCGAAAACATTTCATTTCCTTTTGTATTATTTTTTCGATCATTCGCAAGAAATCATGGGTAAAGTAAATCGCGCGCTAGTGCTTGTTTACGACTTCTACGAGGTCAGTGTATGCAGCTCCTGTGTGCAGTATAAACAATTCTGTAGATGACGATACCATTGTCAACATAAATAAAAATAAAAAATAATATTATATATAGTTGGTTAAAGGTTCAAGAGAGAGAGAGAGAGAGAGAGAGAGAGAGAGAGATATGAACCCAAACATTCCATGGTAGCATTGCAACAAACACATCAATACCGTCACTTTCAGAATAAAAAACATTTGGCAAAGTCATTTTTAGTCGATTATTAAGGCACTATCAATGTGTAATCTTCGCATTACATTTTACAAGTTTTATTTATGGTTTTCAATGGAATTGTGACATTCTCGTGAGTTCCAACTGCAATTTAACAAAGTGTTTTTTGTTTTTTTGTTTGTTTTTTTTTTTTGGTTTTTAGGAAACAGATTTCAGGTGTATGCATTCCAAATGATTCCATCCCCGTTTAATATGTAGCAGCTCTCCTTCTCGATCGAAAAGTTGGCTGAAAAGTCATATGAAGCTTTGTTGTGATTCACAGAGTAATGCTGAGCGTGTTTTGAGAATGAATTCAAGGTCAATAAACCTGATAAAGTCAAGGTCAATTAACAAGGACAAAGCGTAGGAGTAAAAACTTAACTAGATAACACTGTTTCTTTTAAAATCTAAGACTAGCCACGGTTATTTATCGAGATTGCAGCCTGGCAATCTCTCTCTCTCTCTCTCTCTCTCTCTCTCTCATATTGATGGAATTCAACTTAAATCTTTTGGACAGTCCGATTTGTCATTCCATCAGGTCATTCCTGTTTTGTTCTTGTCTTTTCTTTGTTTCTGTTTTTTAAAGCATTTTTTATTGATAGCAATTACAATTACTCGATATTAACTGTTAATTATCAACACAAACTGGTTATTTAACACTGAACAAGTTTATCTCTTCGTGCATTGGTCCTGGGCCCATATATGATGAGTACTCTCCCTCTGTGTGTGTGTGTGTGTGTGTGTGTGTGCAGAAACGGCTCTAGCATGAGCGGGGCCCAAGGCAGCAAGCGATGAGCGGGACCCAAAGCAAAACAAATGCATTGCGGAGTTGATTTCCGTCAGCAGCGCGGGGCCCCTGAAAGCGCGGGGCCCAAGGCGGTTGCCTCGTTCGTCTTGCCCTAGGGCCGGGCCTCTGTGTGTGTGTGTGTGTGTGTGTGTGTGTGTGTGTGTGTGTGTGTGTGTTATTCCACGACCGATTTTAAAAACAAAAAGAAACGAGGATATAAATAAATGCATAAAACTTATTCATTTCATTCATCAGTTTATAATTATAATTTCTAACCTCATTGTCCGCGGGGGGGG
>JAECUM010086450.1:0-11440 GCA_016617855.1 Megalonaias nervosa | reverse complement strand
ATAATAATAATAATAATAATAATAATAATAATAATAATAACAATAATACATCATAAATTATTTTGTTAATTGACTAAGTGTATATATAATCTTAGAATTAAACATTTTGGAAAGACGGTAACTTAACGGTGAATCCGGTATGTTTACTTTAATAGACGTTTCATTTCAGAATAAAACTATCAATTAGAATAATGAAAACTCTTGTCACTTATTAAAATGTCAGTTGTTAAAATGTATGCCAACAAGATAGGAAAGATGGATCGTTAAAGTTCATTATGTTAAATTTATGTTTGTTCATGAATTGTGATACTTGCTAATGAGTTTCTCCAACATTTCATATGACACTTTTCACAACTTACCAAATAAATAGCATTTCAGGTTGCTTGTTACTGCCACTAAGCTACTGAAATAAAAGTATTTTTGTTAATAAGAAAGAGTACAACTCAGTGTCTATTACCATGAGCTGATGTACCAATTATAAATGATTTCTTTATGAATTTAGAGCAAACAAGGAAACTTTTTAAGATTATTAGCTTCTAGGTAAGGAAGTACACATTTGCTTCAGTGAAGTGATTACCAATTTCACAACGTAACAATTTCAAAAGGTTACTGTTGATTGTCATGCCCAGAGACTAATGAAGTAATAAAGCAATGCCGGTCACTGATGTTACGTATAAGTGTTATAATGAAATACCTGAAATGATTGGACGAACGTATATTTTCAACAGGGGAGAACAAGTAACATGAAATGGACAAAAATATTTTTACCGTGGACAACAGGTTGACGAATGTATTTTTTAAAACCGGGGATAACAAGTATCATGAAATGGACGAATGGTTTGTTATTTTTTAACCGAGTATAACAAGTACCATGAAATGGACGAATGCATTTTTAAACCGGGGATAACAAGTAACACGAAATGGACGAATGTATCTTTCTAACCGGGGATAGCAAGTAACATGACAAGGACGAATGTATTTTTTTAAACCGGGCATAACAAGTATCATGAAATGGACGAATGTTTTGTTGGGGTTTTTTTTAACCGGGTATAATAAGTACCATGAAATGGACGAATGCATTTTCAAACCGGGATAACAAGTAACATGAAATGGACGAATGTATTTTCTTTTCACCGGTGATAACAAGTAACGTGCAATGGACAAATATATTTTTTTTAACCGGGATAACAAGTATGATGAAATGGACGAATGTATTTTTTTAACCGGGGATAACAAGTAACATGAAATGGACTAATGCATTTTTTAACTGGGGATAACAAGTATAATGAAATGGACAAATGTAGTTTTTAAACCAGGGATAACAAGTATCATGAAATGGACGAACGTATTTCTTTTAACCGGTGATAACAAGTAACGTGAAATGGACGAATATATTTTTTTAACCGGGGATAACAAGTATCATGAAATGGACGAATGTAGTTTTTAAACCGGGGATAACAAGTAACATGAAATGGACGAAGATATCTTTTTAGCCGGGGATAGCAAGTGACATGAAGTGGACAAATATATTTCTACCGTAATTGAATTTGGTTGTTATTGCCATTCATGCTCTCTCAACCGATCTTACTTTGTTCAGGTTATAGATAAAATACCTGAATTAGTCAGTGGCGATAACAACAAAAGACTGTTGGCTTAAGTACGATGCCTGTGATAAACAGAAAAGCAAAAGAAGTCGTATATGCAGGGCTGTAGAGAGCGATCACGGGCCCTGGGGTAGAAACGCCAGGGCCTTTCCTAGTTCTTGCTGAAGCAAAAATTTTCTTATATAAAATTAAAAAGTGTTGTTCGGCCCGGACCCCGGGGATATATCCCCGGTTACCCCCCTCCCCCCCCCCCGTCTGCCCTGCGTATACGGCTATTAATGTAACATATGAACCGAAACTTCACCTGCCGTCGAGGACACGTTTCAACTATATGTAGTGAACAACCTCTGACCCTACTGAAAAGGGAGATAGCTCGAATATCTTCTCAAACACGTACTTTTGCTTGTCAGAGATAGCTTTAATTCACAGATGAATAGATGACGATATCTACCTATACGTGTCATACCTGCAAAAATGGTGTTTTAAACTTATACTGTGATAACACAACTACTTTTCCTATCATCCAGCAAACGAATTGTTTTTACTCTGGCCTGTATGAATACAAAACACATTGTTTTTCGAAGTCGACATGTAGACACCTTGGGGTGTGACCGGAGTACAGTAAGAAAAAGCGTGATAGTACACGCTTAATCATCGTTAACATGGTATGTATGCTTTTAACAAAACAATGCCTTGCTCTTCAAGAGAAAAGAGCTGTCACTGCTGATACTATCAGTGACAGCTTAAGGTAGGGTTAAACTATTGATTGGTTGGAAAGCAGCTGGCCGCTTAGCACAGAAGGCAAGGACCCTTAGAAAGAGGGAATGAATGTAGGAAATTTGTCGAGGAAATTATAATGACCGTTGTGACAAGGTGACTGCTGAACATAGGTGACCGTTAGCATTAGGAGAGGTTTGGGGCTTGGATATATATATATATATATATATATATATATATATAGTATATATATATATATATATATATATATATATATATAGCGTATATATATAGAGAGAGAGAGAGAGAGAGAGAGAGAGAGAGAGAGAGAGAGAGAGACGGGCACGCGCACATACATTTCGTTTCTAGATGGGTGGAAGAATGTCATACATTTTGTATGAAACAAACTGAATGTCCAACTGTCTAGCTTAGGTGTAAACTAGCATTCAGTTCGGCTTAGCTTGCATACGACTCTCATCAGCTAATGGACTGGTAGATGATAGTTCAAGACAATATACAATAAAGTAGCCGTCTGCAGCATTTCATATTAATAAGCTGTCGCGACAGTATGTATGTGTTAGAATTTAAATGTTACAAGCACTTCCATGATTACATTATTTAACACGAGAGCCATTTCGTAGATCGACTGTTAGGAAGATTCGTTGGTACGTAGACATTTGTAACTTTCTTAAATATTAGGGCATTTCTTTTGCGACATTTTATTCTTACTTCTTTTTCGAAGCTCACAGCTTGTTTTGGAACTGCAATTATTAACGGAGGCCATGAATTAAGAATGGTTTCCATTTTGCGTGTTTTTCGTTCCTTCAGGCAAACTTTGCACCTTATAATGACGCATAGATTGATGAAAATATACGCCATAAAGGTATATTTCCTTTCTAGGTCGCAGAATGAGTCTCTTGTTTTATGATTGGTGCAAATATAAGGCAAATAATCTACTTATGAATTCACAGTATTTGTTTCTTATGTATGCAGTATGTTGACTTGATATGCCATCATGCGAATGCAACACGCGTCGGCCTGATTGGATCTCATTCTTGACACGATCACATCCATAAGAACAAGCATTTGAACTTTTCCCTCCATGCAAGCAAGAAACCCTTCAAGGAAAACACGTTTTGTGAAATAGACAGAATCTGCTTGTCTTGAAGAAAGGAGTTAGATATGCGTCCATAAAAAAATATTGAATAGACGGGAAGTATGCTTTTGCTGAAAAATGGAGTATAATATACTTCCATATAAATGTACTGAATAGTCTGCTTGTCTTGAAAATAGAAATGTAGTATACGGGCCCAGCCCTAGGATGTGCGGGGCCCAAGGTAACATTCGGGGCCCAAGGCAGCAAGCGATGAGCGCGGGGCCCCAAGGAAAAAGCATTCATTGCTGAGAAGCGCAGGGCCCAAGGCGGTTGCCTCGTTCGCCTTGCCCTAGGGCCGGGCCTGGTAATATACTTTCATATAAATGTATTGGACATTATTTTTCACCTATGATCGTTCCAATATCCTTTCTTTAAGACCAAATTCGCTTTCCTGGCGCCTCTACATCCATCATGTAATGCTTACAAATTATATAAAGCATGTTGCACAATAAGTGAAAGAATTTTTTTTTGCCCGATAAACGGAAATATAATATTAAAGAAATGTAATCATAGTAAAAGATTAATGCGTTCAGAACTGACAATTTTAGTGATGGGTGTCTTTTTGTAGAATTTGATTACACGTACCCTAAATGCAGTTATTCGCATTGTTTGGATGGTCTTACATCTATGTTTCTTTCAAGGTCATTATTTACACACCCTGAGGATTACATAGGACAAAATCAATGTTAAATTACGAGGACATGTCTAGACGAGGTCAACCAAAGAGTGCTGTCTAGTATAATCGTATTGAATGTCTCGCGCTGTGATGTCACAATGAAATCTGAGCGTGTTGAAAAAATTACTACCCTTTTATTTCTTATGATTAGACCCAACATCGTCTTTTCTTGACCCCGTTCAGTACCTGGCAACCATTGCTAAAGTCTATAGCTAGCAATAAGTTTCTTCTGGATATATTTAGATGACATTTAGACTTTGGTGAACTATGTAAGTATTAAATTTTGGTGCAACAGTTATTAATTAATTTAATTTGAGCAAAGCACCTACATGACAACATTGACGTACACGATAATTACTATCATTAAATTACACCCAATGAACTTTCTCTATTTAGCATATCATAAATATTTAAAAGAAAATATCCAAATCTAGCACATTTATATCGGGATTCCCACAAAATGAAACGCTAACAGAAATGAAGATGTGGAAATTGCATTCTGCACGATCTATGCGATAATTCTAAGTTGTTCCAAGGTAACCTCATTTAGAGAATCGAGCTAAACAAATTCGCAGGGTTTAATGGCTTTTATCCATGGATAACTCAATGTGTAGATATCTTATTATATAGATGCAGTATAGGCACTTGGTATGTGTCAGCGCCTTGACCATTTTTGTATGACGTTTTAGCACATGAATTCTATTACAATGCCAGAAACAAAAAAGCTACATTTTTTAAAAATTTAGTTATTTTGTTTTGTAAACCAAGTTGTGAACACCTGTTGAAAGCGTTTAATGTACTGCACGTGGGCGGATGCAAATGGGTTGTAACAGTAAATACAGGAAGTTGGGTAATCTGTAACAGATTTTCTTGTATTAATTGCACGTCTACCTCCAACTTATATATAAATTCGAAGATATTAATATAACGCTCATGTCGCTTTTTCTCACAGGAATCATGTACGCATCAACGGTACCGTACTAGGAGATGTATATAAATTGTTTTTAAAAAATACCAAAAAAACCGTCACTAATATCCGTGAACTAGATGAAGTACTATGCGAACAGATGACATAGGTCATCTCAACAATTTTGCAAAGCGGGAATCAATAATAGTACTGTTACAGCAAGTACATATCAAGATCACGAAGGTTAAACGGAACGAAATTTTTTGACTAATAAAACTTTTGTTTTATCTCAAACTAGGTTTGCCTCCAAAGTCACGGACATTATTTTCGTTATTAAATATGTTTGCATGTTTTTGGTTACTCTTAGGGGAAACAGGAGATACTAAAGTTTATAATTTAAACAAAAGATTACATTCATTTCGGATCGAAAATGAGCCAATCTCAGCTCGCAAAAGGAGCAAAGATTTATAATTACAGAATGTCGATATGCCCTATATTGATATGACAGAATTATTCCAGTGCATTGCCTTACTTTTCATATGGGCAACGTGCTCACTTAATGAAAAGTCTATTATTCAAGACGTCACGTCTTTGGATATTGAAGTAAGGTTCACATATATCTATTAAATGACGTCAAGGTCAATAAGAGCAAATTACTCAAGTGGTTAGTCAGAAAATCTTCGAAATACTAAAGTATTTCCGATTGAAGTACATTCCCTTCAAAATCTCAAAATGTCAAATGAACCAAATTTTGACTTAATTGTTTCGCTTCAGATGTATATGGGAATAGTCTAGTATATATTGCATAAAGCGTATTAAATGTAACGGAAATCACATTAAACGGACAAACTTAGTTTTACTATTCGGTCGGTAAAATTTTGGTTAGTGCATTGTCCATGGTTCTTATTTAAATCTTCCTTGCAAGATTACAAGTGATTTTTTTTATTCCACCAAATACTTACTTCTTGCGTAGAAATCTATGGATTAGGGCAAGAACAAATCAGTCATACAAAGAAGCATGACAACTAGCTGAAATGAAGGGAAAATGTAACACAAGGGTCATGAAACATAAACGAAGATAACAATACTACTACTACTACTACTACTAATAATAATAATAATAATAATAATAATATTATTATTAGTAGTAGTAGTAGTAGTAGTAGTAGTAGTAGTATTAGTATTATTAATGTTAGTAATTTGATTTCCTATCCATCTTCTTCAATTATGTATATTTCATTTACCACAGCTCTCAAGGAATTAACTTTCATCATTCTTTGACAGTTTAGCATATCTGTCATTTAGTTGCCTACAAGATCAAAGGAACTGTTGATTTGGGACGTAATCTCCCCGTTTCCTTCCAGTAGTACCAGCGTTTAATGAAAATGGTTTTAGTTTCAAACATCCAATTACGTTCAATATACCCTAAAAAATACGTTAATATCTTTTTCCGATAATTATTTGAGCCACTTATAACTTTCATTCTTTTAAATGCCGTATTTAATATAGGTTGGTTCTGTAGCTTGTAAAATAATTAGCTGACTGTGACGTAATAAAAGTTCGAGGGCCCCAGGTGGCCGAGTAATCTAAGGCGCTCGACTTTACAAATCACTCAAACACCTCACTTCTGTGCACGTGAGTTCGAGTCTCGACTTCGCCAATGTGGGTATGTGATAAAGCTTGCCAGTAGCTTCCCGTGGGTAGATTTTTTTTTCCCCGGGGTTTTCCCCGGTTATTCCTCTACAAAATGTACTGGCCGCCATGTATAACCTATCACGTGCTGAAAAATAGTGTTAAACGCAGAGCAACAACGAGCTATTAAAGACTCAATCGTCGTTTTGTTTCAAAACAACATTTTACAAATACAGGTATCGAATTTTGTAAGATACAAACTAAATGATTCAGAGTCATTCAAACACCATTGCAGTTTTACTATTTGTTTAGAATCCGCACATTACAGGAGCGGGGTTGCTCATGTGATGATTACTTTATTTTAGAATGAAATACTTTACTTAAGTTGTCTTAAACAAATTTTGTTAGAATACAATATATAACATTTCAGGTTAATTAATTAGATACGCAATCAATTATAGGCGTTGTGCCAATCTCAAGCTCGCGATTACTGCTCCAACTAGCGTATAACATTAACGTTTTCTATCAGTCGTGATAATAAATAATCTAGGCTCGTGTAAAGGAGCAATTTTTGATCAATACTTTTTCTCTCAAGCTCAGTAACACAGAGCTTGTAGGCCATTTTCTCAAGGGACTGTTTCATTTATTTGTTGTTAACACTGAAAAACGACGCCTTGAGACTGATGATAGTTCTTGCTCTTCTAGACTTACAACAGTCTTCTTTACAGCACTTTGCCAAGTAAACAATACAAGAAATATGCTTTACTGCGTATTTTCATGTCGAGGGACGGATGTATCTGATATCCCAAATGCCAACAATGTGTTGAAATATTATATTTTCTGACGGGAACTAATGCAACTTTGCCAACGTTAGAAATCAGACTTGCTGTGTGAAACCAGCAACAAAAGAAGTAAAACAGCGGCACGTGCTATTTATCACCTATGCTGGCGTCTGTAAAGATACAGCAGATAAAAACATGTATTTTGTTTCTTTCTATTGCAAGTTGTGAACGCGAGTTTAACCGTGCTTTTCGATCAAACTTTACTGCCACTTTCGGATATACATGGCTTGTGCAACCCACGGATCGCAGTCTGCATCCAGCCTGCGAGCTGGATTGTATTCGGTGACATTTACATTATCATGTGTGGCTTTTAAAAGCACTATCCGGCCCGCTCTCTGGAGAACTCACGATATTGATTCAGTTTCCATAATTAAACCTATGCAAATACCATGATATTAAAAATTCAACAACTTTAAATTTCTGAGTGCTCACGATCAATCCTATATTTATCAGTATAGATGTACCCTAGATGACAACTTCTGTGCAGAGAAAACTATATACACCGAGGCATTTTCTAGGTCTACATGTGTTTGAAACATGTGGTTTCAATTATCAGTATCAGGTGCTAATTTCAGTAATGAGTGTTCCAAACTCGTCTGTTAAAAAAACGAAATTCCCTCCATTAAACAATGTCTTTGTTTTGTTCAGTTACAACTACGATAAGCTCTCCAAAAATTATTTTTGCTTAACTCTATCTTTTATTATCAACCAATCCTTACCAGCCAAACTCATAACTACTCTATCTTCACCCCTTTCCAGACTGGTTCCCAGTCTTCCCTACAATTAGTACAGTGAGTCCTGGAAGAAGTTGCTCGTTCATGGGATACGCCTGATATATGCAACGCAGATTTTTTAAAGTTGTATTTTTCTTAACAATTAACAAGTATTTTCGCTACTACTTCATCGCCTCTGTCTTTGTTGTCGTGGTAGTAGTAAGAGTAGCAGCAGCAGGAGGCAAAGCGGAATAAATTTCTAACAGTGACCGGGTTGTACATGTAGTAGCCTAAATGGCCTTCTATGCCGTTAATTTAGTAGTCCGAATGAAAGCATGGCAGTGTTAGTATCGAATGTGACACTTACGTAAGAAGATTATGATATGGGACAGCATCAATAGAAGCACTGATGGCGGTCATGTAGATTATGTGTAGCTTATATGCTGGAAGGAATAACAAAGACGATAAAAGCAGAAACAAGGACTGCAGCAAACTCCCTATCAACAGTATAAGAAAGCAAAATTAGCTTCAGCAGCAATAGTAGTAATAGTAGTGGAAATAGCAGAAGTAGCAGTACACCACTGCAGTTCAGTTAGTGACACATTGATAACTTTGGAACAGGTATTGGATGTGAATATGTCCTGAGGAAGTAATTATAGTAGTAGTAGTAATAATATTATTATTAGTAGTAGTAGCAGAAGTAGTTGTAGTAGTAGTAGTGGTAGTAGCAGTAGTTGTAGCGGTAGTAGTAGTAGTAGTAGTAGTAGTAGTAGTAGTAGTAGTAGTGGTAGTAATAGTTGTAGTAGTAATAGAAGCCAATGCCAGATAATGTTGGTAGGAGGTCAAAGAGCAACTTAAATGAAAGGACACCACCACCCATACACAGACATAAATGCCATTTCATTGTGTTAAGGATCTCCCCCACCATCCACCCCTTTCTGGATGGGCAGGTACCCTGGAGCAACTGCGCCATTTCTCCGCCTTTAATATGGCTTGTTATCAACACCACCACCATTAGTACTACTAGTAGTAGTAACAATGTCAGTTTAAGAAGAGGAAACTATTGCAGTTCTGTTATTTTCTGCCGTTATTTTAGACGGCGTAGTAAATCCACTTAATGAGAGCACCAGCAGCTTTATTTGCGAAAGCTTAGTGAAGCAGAAGAAAGAACTATAGTTATATACATTTCACCCAAATTTGCATTGATATGGTGGGGATTATTTACAAGACGGCATCATCAGCTGCTGTATTATTTTGATGAGAGAACGAATGTATCTTGACCAAACAAAACAATCAACAGGAAAATAAAAGGATTACAAAACATGAATACCTGTTATTTCACATACTCATATTGTTTTTATTTATGATGCCTCAAAGTAATTAGTCAAATGACTGTAAAATATAACGGTGATAATTTATTTTTCTATAATTTAAATTCTCTTTCATGGCTAATTCAATCTCATGTGGTTTGAAAGTAATTTTATTTCTGAATGTCTACATTTTTAGCATCTGAATACTGAATATTATTTCTTGCTCCTTATTTTGCCAAGGAACATTACATGAATTGTGTAATTTTAGCTCAGACTTGGTAAAATTAAAAAGCGTTGCGGGGTTGTGTAAACTTTACGTAGATCACAAAACTAACATCCTGTGTAATCTGTACTCGCTTATAAGTTGTGTCAAATTGCAACAAAACATAGACCCTGATCTATCGTCGCATAATGCGTCAGCTGGTCAAGGTCTATTATTGTGCTTATTCAACTGATTACTCATAACAAAAAGTTAGACCTAGATACGCCTGTGCTTTATGTGAAGCTAATCAGGGTCTATGCAGTTTGCAGTTGGATCATACAAGCTAGCCTATACTGTATTATCTTTGAATACAATAGAGCTTCACTTATACTTATTATCGTTAGTCAATAATCTGAGGCTACGAGAAGTTTTTTTTAATAATTCGTGTCATTTAAAAATAATGGTACAGGCCATTCGATCATAATCCAGATTTTATGCCATTCGTTTTTACTCATTTCGACATTTTTGTTGCTAATATTACAAATGTGTGATTGGGAAATAACTACAAGTGATAAGAGCGTATCATGTTTCCTCGCCATTAATACAGATAAACTAGCATACTGCAGTTGTAACTATTGTCAGAAAAGAAGCCGTAAATAAGTAACACAAATAACTAACGGCCTGAAAAGATAAAGAAAACAAAAATATCGAAAGGAAAGAAACGAGAAAATTTTGAAAATGCGAAAGGCAGGAAATAAGATAGAAGATAGGAGATAACACGATAAATGAGACCACACAAAGATAGTAAACAACGTACAATCTGACCATTAAGGGGTCGGTAGCATGTACTGTACTACAAATGAATTTGTACTGGTCGATTAGTTGGAATTTAATTATCATACCGTATCAAGCAAAGCGTAATAAATCTGGTTGTGTATTAAATAGTACATTAATAAACTTCACTAGAGCCAGACCAGCCTTCTGGCAGCGATAAACACTGAAAGAGTACAAACTGTGAGGAGCGTGAATAAAATAATTTATTTAAAACAGAAAGGATATATGCAAAAAATGTGCAAATTTACCAAATTTAGAATATGCTTTCTTACTATTCATAGGTATCATTTATACAACGTTGATATAAAAGGCAAGATAGGACACGCCCCCACCCCCACCCCGCATGTGATAATAATAATAATAATAATAATAATAATAATGAGGACTTTGTATAGCGCCTAATCTTTAGAAGCTCTAAGCGCTTTACAACATTTGACAACACTTAAAAAACATATATAATGATATGATTACAAAATTAAAAACAAACACTACGAAAGTAGAAACAGAAAATATGCTGTAAATATTTAAGGCAAGGATACATTATTAGGTCTTTAAGTTCGTTCTTGCAGTTGAAATAGGTGAGTTTTCAGAGCGCCCTTGAATGAGATCACTGTGTCTTTGTGTCTAAGTGCAGTGGGCAATTCGTTCCACGTTGCTGGGCCCTGGTATGCAAATGAGCGTTGTCCATATGATTTCATCTTCATAGTGGGAATAATGAATACGAGTGTCAGAAGAGGAGCGTAAGCATCTTGCAGGTGTGTACACATGGGTGAGGTCAGATAGGTATGTTGGACTGGAGCCCGTCAGTGAAACGTAGCACAGAGAACAAATTTTGTGTTTAATTCTG
>JAECUM010086448.1:0-12241 GCA_016617855.1 Megalonaias nervosa | reverse complement strand
TATATATATATATATATATATATATATATATATATATATATATATATATATATATATATATATAGTTTTGGTCATTACTTTTCTGTCAATTTATATCTAGGAGAATACTCACGTGAATATCAAATTTGTAGCCATTTTCTATTAGCTCCGACTCATAAAAATTCGTGTTTTATATCAGTAAGTAGTACAGGCCCTTCGCTGACAAGGAACACGTCGTTCGCATACCTGACGTAAAAAGCGGAGCGAATGAGGTAAACGCGAGATCTCACAGGTAATATAAATTGATACATGACTTGCTTGTCAATGTAGTTAGATACTCATGTTTGTCTGTATGTACATCTTTCAATCAATTATATCACCTTAGTTACAGAATGATGTTTTTTTGAGTTCACTTTAGTGTAAATAGAAAATCTGCAAATTTCCAGAAATTCAAGATATTATTGTGTCTTCCTTTCATGAGTTTAGGTTTTAAAAAAAATCTCTGATAATGACATTCTTGAGCAATATCAAAATTTAACATTGGTGGCTCTGTTGGACATACTGGATGAAGGAGTGACATTCTATTTATTTAGAAACAATAATACCTCCTTCAGAATTTTTTTTTCTGGAGGAAACAACATCTTGAAATGAGTGTTAATTTTGGAGGACAATTGTTTTTCAGAATGGCTGTCATGGCAGCCGCGTTAGATATCAGATTGACAATACTTCCATTTAGGACCAGCTAGACATCATATGAAATCATTTGGTGGGAGCACACTATCGTTATGACAATTCATCTAGAAGGAGTAGTGCTATCAAAATATTTATCACGGACATTGACGCAGCCATACTGAATGTTAAATCGGCGCCATTTTTTATTACGGCAAACTAGCAATCATACGGAATTTATCAGTGAAGTCCAAACGCTTACATGGATATTCATTTAGGAGTAATGATTACAAGACTTTCAAGATGGTCATATTGAATGTCTGAGCAACACCATTTTTATTTACACGTGATACGAAGTCGTGATGATATGACGATCCATTCAATCAGAGGATCAATAACAACATTTTAAGGATGACCAATGTGGAGTCCAAACTGTATGTGCAAACGACACCATTTTTATTTTATACCAACTACATATCCTACGAAGTCTTCTGATGGAAATTCAATAGCAATACTGGAGTAGCAATGCTGGACATGAACCTGAAGATTTCCAAGATATCCGCCACGCTGGTCATATTGGATCTCAGATTCACTATATTGACATTTAGAACCAAGTAAACATTTAATATATGTCTAGTGTTCACTTGCAGACTTAAGACATTTCAATTATGCTGGGAAATTAAACAAGTTATAACAAATAATACAACTGGTTTTCACCCAAAACACCCCATAATAGGTCACCAGCACCGTCTAACTATCAACCAAACATGCACATATTGCAAATACAAAAGATCTGCTGATCGATGCCATCGACGTCTAGACGTGAGAGATATTTCTTCTGTGATAATGTATGACATCAGTAGGTGTGATTTTCTTCTCTGATAAAATGTGCCTGTTTCTGGCCCAGAATCAGTCAACCTGAAAGATAGTCTTTTCATATGTGACAGCGGGAAGAGTAGAGATAAAGATGATGTCTGCATGTGCTCTATTTAGATTCCTCGCATAAACTACAACAAACAACTGTGTCTTCGATACCGATTTTGATGAACCATGATTAAAGATCGATTACACTTTAAAAAGACCATGACATCAGTCGACCACAAACTTGGTCTCTAAACTGTAATTTATTTCATAGTAATTATATCATCTGTAATGTACCAATATCGGCTCTATCAATACAAAACGTAACTCCATGTGGACTACCTAACATCTGGCATGAATTACAGGGTAAATACTAAAGGCATGATGTAGGCGATGCAAATGGGTGTATGTGTGTGTGTCTGTGTGTGTGTGTGTGATATGGATTTTTAACGTAGCTTTAAACATTTTTCAGTTACATCGCTACGATGTCTGCAGTGTGGCAGTTTATAGTGATGTCTAGCACTGGGGCATCATGCCGCAGACATGTAGCATGATGTCCCACCCAGACACATTATCCTGACACCAGGCCGACCAGTCCTAACACTAATCACTTAATGTTGAGCGCCTTTCGAGGCAGCTGTTAGTATCATTCTTGTAAGTCTTTGGTATGACTCGGCCGGGGATCAAACCCACGACCACCCACTTCTGAGGCGGACGCCCTCACCACTAGGCCACCGGAGCGGTCCAAATGGGTGTAAAGACTGAGTTAAATAAGTGAAGACACTGGGTGAACTTGGAGGATAGAGTCGTCCCAACTCTCTTTATTAAGCAACTATTTTCGTATTCTTTCTAAGAACCAGATTACATTCTGCGATGTTTATTCATTCCCTGAAGCATACAAAAGAGGGATAAATTTTGACTGTTGTGTAGAAAACAGCATTGTTGGACCATAGAGTATAATGTGATATTCATTATGATAGTGAGATTCTTTACGCTCTCCTTCCCACGCTCTTTCAAAAGCGTCATTGGTCCTTCAGTGACGAGTCATAAAGAAAACATTAACACTAGTGTATTTGATTGTAATAAAATGCACCAACTCTTCAATTATATACTAATAAACAAATGGGTGCATACATTAAAATATTTTTTAATCATTTCACTGATTTTTAAAATAAACTTCAAAAGAGTTTCAAAATATTTTTCTCCGTATTCTGCATGTTTTCAGTATATATGTTTTAAAGATTGAATTGCTTTCAAACGCCCAAGCTGTTATACCAATGATATTTAATTTGGAACGGTTTTTAACAGCGATAATTCAATCGGGTTTATAGATGGTTTTTTTTTTTGTTACTCTTAGTCAGTCAGTATATATTTAAGTACCTCAGAAAAGTATCCAAAAAAGACTTTAATGTATTCTAATAATTTTATTACAAGACCGAAAGCAAAGTTATCTAATTCAAATAAGAGTTTTACATATTGCACTCATTATGTGACAGTCAAGTGACTTTGTTCCAGTAAGGCACCTAGACACACAGTTATCATTTTCACCTCAAGACGCTGAAACTAATAAATAGCTTATAACATTGTTACACATACCAACATATTTGTAATTCTGAAATATGCGTCTTGAAAGTTAGTTTAGAAAATAATGCTGAGACTTGATATGCCTGTGTGACTTTGCATATTTTATATTATGCACTGGAAAAATCTTTATTCACAAACGTCAACAAGTAACTTCAGACAACGATTTGATAAATATGCTATTTTACAGTTAAATCATTTTGCTTATGTGATTCTCTATTTTTCTATCGTCGTGTAAATAATATTCAACAACTTGCAAGCATGTAATTGAAATTTATTTCAACATGTAATGGGCCACACATTTTGGTTTCATTTAAATGATAGGAACTTCAAAGAGATAATTAGATCAAAGCTATATTACATATTTTGGCAATAAAAGTGAAACAGGGAATTAAAACGTTATACAGCACTCAGTAATTTATTACAAATTTAAATAATTACAGAACGTAGCATTTAATAAGATGTAGCTGTACGGTTTAGAGATTTTGAAGTTATTTTTATTTGAAATTTCAAAATCAGCATGCCTTTTTACGTTTCCTTTGTTTCCTATATTTTATGTCATATTCTATTTGCATTGTAAATCCGCTGCAGAATGAAACATCCGTCCAACTATGACTCTGTGTCATGGAGTTTGTTTTACAAACTGTCTTTTGTTTAAACCTGAATCTAAGCTAAAGTAGCTGCGACATAAATCGTCTTGTATATTTAAATATCGATTTCTTCCTGAAATCAGTTATAAGTATGTGTAACAATATAACCGTTGCTTCCTTTTTCATGTTTTAATTTAGTACCAGCAATTGATACCATTATTCCGTTTTACGAAAGCAGGGATAGCATAACAGGGGTAACTACTAGTTATGTATAAACATGGGAAACTACTAGTTATGACCCAGAGCACTGTGGGAGTTAAGCCTTTTTACCTTTATACTTGTCAAGCATTGTTATCTACCCTTGGAAAAAATAAATCCTAGGCATTTTAGTCGAATGCAAAACAGAAACCTCTTGTCAATCGCGTTGGACTGCAAACGGTAAAACATAATGTAGGGAAACTCGAGGTTAAAATGATTTTTAAAACTATGTAATGGGCGACTTTGACTCATCACAATCCTAATCATGTGTCAAAACTTTACGGAAATCAGAGACATTGGACTCGGACCACAATTAACATTCCTTGATGTTGACCTAAATTAGGATTAAATTCCACAAATAATGGTACTAAGGGAATGGCATGTTTCACATGAGACATATTTTGATTATGTTACAGCCTACATGGAAGCTTGTAGGGTAATGGTCAAAGTTGAAAAGAAACTTGTATAAATTGTTAAAATTTCATGCTCTGCTATCAAGACAGCAAAATTTAGAATATCATTAATTACATGAAAGTCAAGTACTCTTGTATTACTTCCACTGAATCAGTCTGTTCATTATAATACTACACAAATGTGTCCATGTCAACCAATGAGTTCACCCATTACGACGAGGTAATATTGTAATAACAAATGAGGGAAACAGGGCTCTGAAATATTTCATTCTTAACATGCTAATGAAGTCAGAAACAGTAAACTCTTAAAACTTTTTATATCTGTAACTCCAATTTGTAACAAAAATTTAAATGTATAGATTTTAAAAAATAGTAACATTTGCTACAATTCTTATTGAAGATATATTTTAGAAACGCTGCTCAATTTTTATAATTGCATCGATGCATATTGTAATTTCCTCAGAAAAGGAGCTAAATGAGATATTTCACAGTATTATATTCTCATTTGTTTCTCTGTTAACGCGACATTGTTAGAATCATGCAGTATTCTAATATGCGTACGGCGTCATACTGCACGACACATTGGTCTAAAATAGCCATTACTTGTAAGCAAACAATATACTCATGTAGTAGGTGATTTAAGGTTTGGTTTATTATATGTGTTTGTGAAATAAACTAAACAGGCTTTATTGTGCATCTGAAAGTAGGCCTAGAGATGATAAATTTAACGATGTGAACGAGCTCAAATAGTCTTTTTTCTTTTTTGTTTGTTTTGGGGTTGATTTTCCAATTACAACAGTTAAATTCCGTTATAACCACTGCCTGACATGCTCGTAAGACATATTTACCTATATACCATGCAACAATAGTGTAATAACACCGTTACATGGAAATTAATAAGTGGATGGACACGAAGTGTGTATAAAAAAGCTATATATGTCTGTTTACTAAGCATTAGCGACTGTCACAGAATGAACTATTTAACGTCTGTATGAGTAAAATATATTTAATATATAGTTCCAAATGCCTTATAAACTTAGATGAAGTTTGTCTAACATAAAACACGTGCTTTGTTAATGTTTATTTTGGTTGAGACATTGACTTCTATCAAATTAGCATGGACTATTTAACCTATATTTATTGCTTGGGACATGATGAATATTTTAGTTTTGATGCGATTAGCGCCTACGCCTTCTTCTATTTTGCTTGCAGATATTTGATAGTCTCTGGTTAATCTGCTAAACTCATCTGCATAACGTGTAGCACATATATGTTTCTGAAATATCATATAGAACAGATATGCTACGACCGCATTTTGTTCAAATCAGTATAACTTAAAAATACGACCATTGAATTCAGAATATAGCCATGTCTCGTACCCATATTTCTAGTATACCATTATATTCACTGAATTGTCAAGATCATAAATGTTGAATGTTTTAAATCCCCTTTGAGTCTTCAACTGGATGGTTAAAATCTATGCATCCTGTTCATCACCTTTACTCAGATTTTGGATGGCTGAAGGTTATGCTTGTTTTTGTCTTTGAGCGGTTTTCGAGTTAGGTTTCTGAAATTTTGCATCATAGCTGAGAATGCTTCTTTTCAATACGTATACATTTTACCAACGACTTTATTATTATCTAGATTAATCTTAAATCAGATCTACTTTCATAAAGATTTCTCTTTTGTTTATTTTGCAGGTATGATGTTTGGTATTTTTTTTGCGTTTTTGTTTTGTTTGTTTTTAGCTGTTTATGTTCTTTTAAACCTAGTGTTACTTTCTAAATATGTCAATATGATTAAATTCAAAATACCTTTTATACAATCTTGGATTACTGCAATTGCTTGGTATGTCCACACTTTGATACAGATCGTCTCACTACATTGGCTGGACACTACTTTGTTGAAGTATGACATGCCTTCATACTTAATTTAATGGCTTCATTAAAGTCACCATAAATGCACACATAAATGTAATCATGCAATATCAAAACTGTCTCTGAAAACTAAATACAATACTATACATTAGTTCCGAAGAAATTACAAAATGCCTACATATTCTCTGCCCTATGTTCATCGTCTGTTGATCTGATCTTAAAATAGACGAACATTACATAGGAAACTTAACTGCCATATCTCTACTTTCCACGTAAAAATCAGTTAGATGAGGTGATAGACCACTATATATTGCCACATATGAGCCTAAAAGCTACTGTAACATCTTTGAACATTCGAAATTTCGTTTTGATTTCTCTCATTCAAAACAACCCCTACAAAGAAGAGAAAATATGTGTGTTAGGTAACGTTCCAGTGATGCAAATTCTATAATAATTGATGTCCCCTGAAAGATTCCTTCGGTAAAGTTCATGATTCCCATAATATGACTGCTACGTAATGAAACATTTAATAGTTGTTATTCATTTTTCTAAAATACTGTAGATTATTCAAATCTGAAGATGGGGAAATAACCGGCCTTTCAATCTGTTAATTTTGTTTTCGACTTTTATTCTATGCGGCCGTAATGCAGACACCATTTTTCAAACAAATATCAACAAAAAGAAATATGGAATGAAATACAGGAAAGCAATTTATCACATAGTCGGTACACTTCGCCTTCAGTGTGTGCAGTTTCATATTTTTGATATTATACGTGTGAACATATCACTTTATGTGATTCTGATTGGTCCAAATAAGCCCATGAAATTATTTTGTACGATCCTCTTTACTGATTGGCTGGGATCGTGGGAAAACGTTCTTAACCCCGCCTCCTGGAATGTTTTGTTTTGAATGAACATTTTTTGGCGGCCATTTTTTAACTCGACTCGCGAAAGGAAATTGAGGAAAAATTATCTCGGCTGTCTGAATATGGATATGTTACCCCCACAGGGGTTTGTTATGTCATGTTTAACAATATCATCATAAGAAAAATGGCGTAGAACTACAAGACAAGAACAACAATAAGAAGTAAAACTAAGGGTATTGTTTATTTGATAGCGGGTGGCGGGAGGGGGGGGGGGCGGTATATCTGTAACATAGATATAGAATCCACCGTATATGCAAGCGTGGTTTAAATGTTAACTTAAAGAAGTAACTAAACTCACCTCTGTTCACAGAAGAATCTGGACATAAATGGGTCTCCTAACTGACAGAACTTTATCCAACCACAGCATCTTTACGTAGTATATATGGGATGTAAATCCGACACGAAAAGAAATTTGTTGACGTCTTCTGTACAGTCTATTGTTCCAAATCAAATACTGCAAATATCCGGTCACAAATGCATTGCAGTAAATGTGGGGATTTTTGCATCCAGTAATCCTACTTCACATGAAGATCGCAACAATGTAACGTTTAGTTCTGAAAGCGACATTTTAGGGTAAACATGTACTCTGCTGTAGGCCTACTGTACTGTGTACCGTATCAAACAATGTGGCAGCATCACATCGCATTAATCATTCTGTTTTGAAAAATGATTTTGTCGTTATAAAATGTTCTGTTTATTCGGATGGAAGCTTTTTCTTTGATTTATAGTTTATAAAACAGTACAATCTACTTTTACCAGTTCAGCTTTGTTTGGGACTATATTTTATGCACAACAAATGAAAGGTGCACCGTCTGTCAGAATGAACTAAATTATTCGTTTTTCTTTCTATCTAAATTATTTCCACTGAAATAAAAACTATGTGATAAAAAGAATCTCAAATGGGTAACTCGTTGAATAATGTCCGCTTTTGATCGCCAAAGCTCGCAAAAGCTGGACATTCAACTCGTTTCATAAATTTAATATTAAATCATTACCCATTTGAGATCCTCTATGTAATGCACTCTGAAAGGACATAGATGCAGACAAATACGATTAGCGTATGATTCCTAAACAGAAAATATCAAACTCTCGAGAATGTCAATTAAAATCGAATAATTGAAAACAAACAAGTTCAGCTATATATGAATATGTTCCAGTAAGTATTGATCCAATATTCATGTGGTAATTCAATAAATAAAGTGCATTGCTCTGTGTACGCTATATTTGTGTGCGACTGATAAGTGTGCGTATATATATATATATATATATATATATATATATATATATATATATATATATATATATATATATATATATACCTATATGTGTGTGTGTGTGTGTGTGTGTGTGTGTGTGTGTGTGTGTGATTTGGATTTTTAACGTAGCTTTAAAAAAATTTCAGTCATATCGCTACGATGTCTGAATAACATGTAAGAAGTCTTGATGTAGAATGATAACGTTTTTGGTTTTCTAGCTAATAGATTTCTGTGAAGTTTGCTTCACCCTGCAATAACAGGCTGAGCATGAAAGAGATTCTCATTTCTTTTAAGATTCAGTATCTGTCAAATCATTTCTCACAAAATGGACGAGAAGTGTGAGCTATACCAATAGGCAGGTTATGATAGCACCATATAAATAAATACGTTTGGAATTCTTAAAATATTATAAATAATTAATGATTTTATTAACGTCTCTTCGCCCAGGTTTTACGTAAGCAATGTTAAGAAGGCCTTCCATATCCATATGGCACAGACTCAGAATTCACAGGGATATCAGCGTAAGCCACATGTTTGCTAGTTTTCAAGGACATAAACAAAACTACTTTGAAGAAAACATGATGAATTGTTTTGTATTTGTTTGCGATTATGCAATGTTCCCTAGAGTTTTACAATGCCAGGTAATGACTAACACAGTTTAGGTTTATGGCACTTTAATACACCAGTGAAATACTCTGTACGATAACAACAACATAACATTGATAATAATATCCTTGTATATAGGCTTGGAGATCAAAATATACGTATATATATATATATATATATAGAGAGAGAGAGAGAGAGAGAGAGAGAGAGAGAGAGAGAGTAGAAAACGCGAACAAGTTCATACTATATTATGTTTATTGAAATCTGTAATGTAGCTGCGATAAATGGAAATATTAGGCTAGTAAAACTAAAACGTAATTACAGACTAAAACTGTCATGGACTAAAAAAGTCGTTAGGACTAATATTATTACAATCACAATATTACAATTTTAGACCTGCACGTTGTTCTCGATATTTTATGATCTGTATTGTCTCTTTTCAATATTCTTAGAAAGATCCTGTTTAAAGATACCACATTGATTAGAAAAGTTGATTTTTCTTTCAAAGTATTTAACAATTCAGCACTAGAGTTTCTTTATGTAGTCGTGTCTATAAGAACGATTGGCACAATGGGGTGCACGATCGTATGTAAACAATACCTTTATATTTACAAAGGGTTGGATATAGTATTTGAAAAATATGTTTTTCAGACTCTGGGTTCAAAATGGGTTAAAATGTTGCAACATTATATTAAACAAGCACCACATACGTTACGTTTTAAAGAAATGCATTCAATAATATTTTGATAGTCAATATTGTGACCTCCTAACATAGATGTTATATATTTCTGCAATAATATAATAACCTTGCTCGAATAATATTAACTTTTGTTATCTTTGGATTGTTTTTTGAAGTGAAATTGATTTAATTGCATGTCTGCTACTTGATTATGGTACACCCAATAAGTAAGAGATATTTATGTTGTTTTTATAGATTGCATATCAAAGATTACACAAGAAATATACCATAAAGTGAAAGATACATTTGTTGAAGAGAACAACATTAAAAAACAGCAACAACCAAAAAAAAAAAAAAAAAAAAATATTGGCAGTAAGAGCATAAAAGTACGGTACTTGTGCTAATTTTTAATGCAAAAGTCATCGAAATTATGCTTTCAAAATTGAACCAAGATCTACATGGCGGCTCAATTTACCATTCATTGTAATGTAGTTCCTGATTAAAAATAACTCTTCCAGTTAAACAATAATTATCATAGAAATGACACTTTTGTTAGTTATTCGGCGACAGGCAAAGATTTAACATTGCATGTGTTGTCGGCAGGAAATCAAATTTATTTTGCAAAATCATCTACGGAATAACATACATTCAATAGGCATTATGTACCCATATCCTTCTTGCGTATTTGTGATGTTCTCAAATATAAAGCGAGAGCTACGTTCAAACAATTTAGAAACAACCTTAAATAAATGAGTTCCTACCCAAAGCCAGGGTGTCCTTCCACACCTGGGCCATAGTTTATTATCAACACATCCCTGTTGAATAGTGTGGTAAGCTGTAACACGTCTACATACCATATCTATCTACATGTATATATACATACTTTGTAAAGGAAAACACAAAAATGACGCAAAACTCTTTATAGGAGAAACCCAAGCTTGAAACGCATAGCACAGTCATGACTAAAATATACAAATATAAAAGTTACAAGAGGAGCAAACTGTTTACACAAGTGGATAAATAAATTGTAAGGACATGGTTATCATACAGTCAAACAATTTACACTGTTATCTTTTACTAAATGGGTTTTGTTAACGTAACCAGTGTTCTTTAGAACTGCACATGTTGCCATCTTGAGCTATCATTTATTATTCATTCTGTTTTCTATTTAATTTATAAAGCGTCTTCAGAGATTGATACATATTGTGTTGACTGCACATCTAATCATGGATATAAAACAGATCTGAGACTGTCTAGTTATCATACTTGGTGGATTTTAAGACATACCGCGAACTTAATACTTTGACTTTAATGTCCAGTGATCTAAGTATGACGAGAAAGCACAACGAAATCGGATTAAGATTATTAAATATTAAGTAGTAGAAGAAGGTTTGTAACAGTAAATTAATTCGGATAGGGATATTTCCTCAGTTATTCCATCACTGAATCATATTAAAGGACACAATAGTAAAAATATGATAATGTAAAAGGTCAATGAACAAATCTTGGAGATAATAAGAAAATTAAATTTGCATAACGAAACGTGTATGATAAAGTTCCACACAGAAACATATAAATCCAAAACAGTGTTATAGAAGACCAAACAGCAATAAAAGCAAACGATAATTTTAGAAAAGTGCTAAAATGGAGAGAGTCTAAATACAATTTTATAAAGAGCGATATCACATTAAATCACCCACATTCGATGCTGAGGTATTTATATTTTCTTGCACTTACAAAACGCAGACTTTTAACAGGTCGTACGTGAAGGATAAAACCTAATTGTATGAACGTTACAATACTTAAGTAATTACCTTCACAAAGTATAAATAAGTCAGTATGAAGATCAGCATCAACATCAAACAGATCCAGTTGCTTGCAGTTTTTTGACATTCTTCGCATTTATAGCCATATTATTTCACTTAAATTTGTCTTAACTTCATGGATAAGAATAGTAGCGCATTTATAATGGAGACAATGTAATAAACTGTAATATATAAACCGTATGTGACAACATACAAACCAATACAAAACTGATAGTCCTTTACCCAAATCAGTGCTATCCATGTAGTTATTTATAATATAGTTGCTATTTTCATTAGTTTGGTTGTTTTTTCTTTATGTTAGTAGAACAATTTGTCTATGGCGATTTAGTGATAGTTTTGACACATCAAAACTTATTTTTTGTTTAAAAAAAAAAAAGGTTTTTTATGACTGGTAAGAGATGTCAGTATACACATTACAGTTAATTTTCCAGGGAATTCATTTATTTAAAATATCAATGAAACGAGAGAGATGACAGAGTTCGTGATTTCTAGTAGCGTTGGGTCCCTATCGCACATGCTCTGGAGACTGAAACATAGTAACGTCGAATTTTCTTCGGCCAGGAGTCTGTACTGTTAAGTAGTTTTCACAATTTGCAGCGATTCTGAAATGTTCAGAGGCATACCCTCTTAATTAAACAGTTAATATGATGAAATATGCGATTGGTACTACAGTTTAGATTTATCTCAAAATAATATATATATATATATATATATATATAT
>JAECUM010086444.1:0-16083 GCA_016617855.1 Megalonaias nervosa | reverse complement strand
ATATATATATATTCTGTGTGTTATGGCACTAGAAAAACAGGTTCATCGAAACCTTTCGAGGTAAATAGGCCATTCTTTAAGTGACAAAGAAAATATACACGAGACAAACATATAAAGAAACACAAATCTAACAAATATTTACATGATTTACATGTTAACACGGAAGGTCGAAGCTGTGTGGTTAAAGAAAGGAAGCAGAATCGTTAAACAATAATTTAAGGAAATAAATCCAGCTGTATATGTATGTGAAGGTCATAAAAGAAGGAAATTGTTTTTCAGATCACGAAACTTTCAGGAATTGTCATCACTTATGACGGCTGCATTTGTAAAGCTGGCAACACAGAATTTTTAAATATTTCCTCCTCCTGCAAATTATCAGAAAAAAATATGCATGTCATGATGTATGGTATACATGTAACTTGCCATTATTTCAGAACTGTTAGTAGTAAGAGTCCCTGCCTCCTTAATTCTTAAAGTCTTGGTCTCGTGTCCAGGACTCTTGAAATAAAAATTGTGCTTTCTTTTTTTCCCAGATACTTTAACCTAGTCTTTCGAGACTTGTCGCCCTTGTACTTTAATATTACAGACCCAGCTGAACAATTTCAATGTTTATTTTTATCAACAGATGGGACCATTACAGCAGTGGTTGCGGCGGTTGCGTCATCGTTGACATTCGTACTCGTTTTAGTATTGGTTGGATGTGTCATTTTTCGGCTTAATAGAAAAGAGTAAGTAGCTAAAATGCTCTCACTATCTCGTAAGAATATAGCATAGAACAGGAACGTGTGAAATCTACGGTTGACGAAGAAGTACGAGTCAGTCATACTTCACTACCATCATTTATACAGTTAACAATCTAGAGCAGGTAAATATCTCATTGTTTAGACATATCAAATTCGGTTTCGAACTGATATTTTCGTCTGTATAATATACTGTCCAAACAGTTGTATAGTTGGAGTGTTTGCAGTAATCATGAAAATTGTTTTCCACTCATTGCCTTTCGGTGTCCTCTAACCATGAAAACGACATTGCCTGCTGGTAAAATTTCAGTAACCATCCAGTATTGCGTATCATTATGCACGATTTCATTCAGTTCGTCAAAACTTGCGATATTGTGGTGGAAAGAAAATTGAAATGAGACAAGATTTATTGCTTAGATTGTTAAATATAGGGCACGTTGATTTAAGATAAAAAGCAGCTCAAAAGGAAAATTCATCACCATCATATTAATATTTTAGAGGAAGTGCAGCAACTCTCAGGATTTCTCTAATACCGCACTTCTTATCGCAAATTGTTTCGTATAATAATACCACAGTGCTTTAAACAGACTGCTGTTGTTATACAAGAAAGACAAATCAAGATTGTAAAGCCATTTTGTAGGCGAGGGTTATCCCCCGTTTCCTTCGAATTGACAATTTGGGACTAAATACACAGATATATCAGTATAATTATAATTTCTTTATTTCTATTATTTTAGTAAAGAAGATATCAACAACACGTTAGTAATTTTTACACGTAGTAGGCGACAGGTCTCATTAGGATACGACAAAGAAACACTCCGCCTCTGTGCTCCGCCCGCCTACGAGGTTGTCATAGGTATGGGTGGAGGAGAACTTCCACCTGATTATAAGACTATTTCACAACATTTGACAAAGACTACGAGTATGAGCCTTGAGGATGATATGGAGGCCAGATTCTCGAGCACAAATGAAAATGGCCCTATTGCCAAAGACTTTGAAGATAACGTGGTAGAGACAGCAAAACTTATGAACGGATGTGTATGTGTAACGTCAGCATTGGTATGTACGGACCAGGAGGGAAATCGTCTAGGTAGTGGTAGCAATTCTTCTGACACGAGCTTGCAATGTAGTAAAAAACATAACAATTTAAACAACATCTCGGACGTTTCGCCTAACAGAATAAACAAATATGTTGCCATTAGTGACGATATAGAATTCATTTCTTGTGAGGAAGAATTTCCGGACAGTGAGGAGGAAAACGATGACACGAGCTCGGGTTTAGAAGACGCTAATTCCGAATCTTGTAAACATAACGGCTATGTTCGGGTTGTTTACACGAGATCGCCTTCAAAAAGGGAAGAGGCAAATATTGAATTTATAGATAAGGATGTTACAAATGAGGATGATGTATAATTATTGTTTAATCTGTCGTATACATCATGGGCACTGAAGGAAAACTCCTTTCAGATTTTCACTATTTAATAAATAAACATGAAAAATGTAAATGAACTGAAAAAGAAATGCGTGCTGATGAAAATATTTTAGTTCATACTTTTGAAATATCTATTGTACCTACAGTGTTTTCGGCTTCGTCATATTGAAGAAGTATTGTATGAATGATATGAAAGCATCACATGATCTCCAAATTGTTCTTGCTTCAAGAGGTCGGTATGTGTTCACGTCAGTGCTATATACGCTACAGCCAAGAATGCACTTGCCCTCGTATTTGTTTTTCACTGTTATATGAGTAGTGTGCTTTTTTGTAATGAAAGTAAATTTGTATGTCGTTGTTGTTTTCAAACGTTGTGGAGTTAATACTGGTTTTTTGTTTAAATATTGGATGCATGCCATCAGTGTTGTATTATAATTATTGTATGAATAATTACAGTATGTTTATCCACGGGTCAGTTGGCCGACTGCAATAAAAATAATAACGTATCGTAGGTTGTTCCAGTGATATACATTCCTAAAATACAAACTTTAAAATACACTAAACATCATTGAATGCTTGCTTTTAATCCAGCTGTGTCTTTTTGACAACGAGAACGAAGTATGATCGCTTGAACAATCACTTGAAAATGGTCCATTATGCTTTATCTATGTCGAAAATTAAACCTAGCGGTTCCTGTGTTAGCCACAGCATCAGGGCCGGATTAAGGCCTTTGGGGGCCCTGGGCACAGCCAACATAGGGGCCCATAGCTATTCTGCCTTGTCCATAGATATGGTTACAGTAATGGTAACAACACTGCCTGTGAAATCAGACGATAATATACGGGGCCCCTTGAGCCTCTGGGGCCCTGGGCACGTTGTCCACTTTGCCCTATGGATAATCCGGCTCTGCACAGCATCAGGAAAATCTGACTAGTATGTAAATAATTTTTTATATTAAGGATACAAGTACTGTAATCAAAGTTTCATCTGCGTAGTACATGGAGCCATTCTAAACAAGCCGACTATAGGGACAGATCATTTAAGGAATGGGCGTGGGGACGCTGAAATTTCTTTCCACCCGGGATATTTTTTTTTTGTCTGTTACCTCAAGATAATTTTTTCTTTTGCGTAATATAATGACTTAACAGTTAACATTTTGGGCTATGAATCCGAGCAAGGATATTTTTTAATCTAACAGCCAGAGGAGATCGGTCTACGTAGTTTGTTGGGATTAATCGGTAGAACGAACAACAAAGACTCAGATCTGGCAGTACATTATGGTTCTATGTTGCTGGCAGTTGGACCCAATTTACAAGTAATTACTCAACCTGCGATTTAATGAAGACGATACTTTTTAATATTGCAATCGAATTTCATGTAAACATTAGACGAAGAACATGACTGAAATAGATTTGCACCCACTGCAAGTCAGAGATCACTGTAATCGTTTCAAAAGCCCAGCTGTATTTTCAAGTTCATTTAATATGGTATATTCTTATTTTACAGAAACCAAATTTCTCAATATTATTTTTAGACTTGTAGAATCCACGCCCAAGTTGGTACTGTTTTTGATGCATGTTGTGTATTTGTTGGTTGGTTCGTGTGGACGTTTCACGAGAGGGAATCTACCGCAGCATTGAACGGCCTATACCGGTGGAGAAATTCAAGATGACAGAAGTAACATGAAAATGCGCTGGCAATGAGGCAATAGCATTAAATCAATTATTCCCAGCTGTGTAGCCACGCCTGTCAATTAAAACAGTACTTGGTGTTTGCTGAAATTGTCACTGTACAGTGTGCAGTCGTTTTCAGACCCACAACTCACATATAATGGGTGAAAATGAAAGTACTGCATAGCGACATTTTAAACAAACACTGAATACTTGGAGATATGGAAATAACCGATCTAATCTTATTTCTTTATTGTCAAAGCACATGTCTATATTACTTCCGTCAAATTGCATTTCTCCACCGGTATCGGACATTCAACGGGATGTACCTGGTATCGTGTGCGGAGCATCATGGGAAGCCTGGGAACCAGGCTACGGTTTCGGGGGTGCGTAGTTTATTGTGCGTGCTGTCAAGTTCTTTCGTAAATCTTGCATACAGTCCGCATAGCATAAAGCCAAAGTGAAAGTAATTGGTTTTGAAAAACACCTGAAATCACGAAGTTTGTCATGTAGGTATCACGGTACCACTTGTGTTTCCATTAAGGTTGTCATGCCATATCTTTTTCTCGGACATGTTCTCCTTTTCGGTCCGTAAATCCCTATAAGGATACTGATATAAATACACCCCCTCTCCGAAGTGTCCTCATTTTAGAAAGTTCAAATATGGTGACTCTAGAGACCTCCATGCTAACGTTTAGCGAAATAAAAATTCATTCTGTCCTATTTCAGCACGCATGTCACGCATTGTCATCGAGAGCAATCTTTGACTGACAGTTTGAGGAGAGAACCTTGTACTAAACAGCATTTAAGAGAGATAACTGTGCTGGAACAAGGCGGGGGTAAAAGTTATCCTGTCATAGAGGATATATTTTCAAGAACGTGTATCACATTTTTAACAACTAAAAAAACAATACAAAACGTTGCCTAAGTATAAATTAATATTATCTCACATATAGCAGAGAAATTCAACTTTGTTATAAGCCTGAGAGAAACCACAACTCTTACACAATGCACCAATCACATATAGTTTCGTTTATTCTGAATACAATGTCACACCCACCCACCCAGCATGCACCTGACATGAAGAGGACGATGATGACGACGACGAAGATGATGATGATCTTAGAGGTACATATTAATATTAGCTGTACAATACTTGATTCAGTGCTAAAAATAGTATTAATCGTTAGTTTGTTGATATTTACCAAAGAATATAGGGTACGTATTGACGTGAAGAACTGTATCTAATTATAGCATATATAGAAGAACATAAATACACAAAGAATACAACCATCATCCTCTACTTCCACGTCCACAAATCTCACTTTTTAGTTTCTTTTTACCGCAGTCTATGTCAGCTGAACCATCTTTTGTATTTCCAGCGTATTTTGTCATTTATATTATACTCGCCATATAGTTGTATTGTTTCTATCCATTTGCAAGTATATTTGATGGCAACAAAATATGTTAAAACTAAACTAACCAATCAAAGTCAAAGGCCTTAAGGGACACAACAAAAACCGAGTCGGTCGCTTTTTGAATGAGCCAAATATTTGTTTCTGATTGGATGAATGTCAATTATGACCAGGCCCTGCTCTAGGATGCGCGGGGCCCAAGGGAGCATGCGGGGCCCCAAGGCAGCAAGCGATGAGCGGGGCCCCAAGCAAAAAATTGCATTGCGGAGTTGATTTACTGAAAGCGCGGGGCCCAAGACGGTTGCCTCGTTCACCTTGCCTCAGGGCTGGGCCTAGTTATGACGTAATAGTAAAAGTTATGGATAAAATGAAACGCTGATATTGTTATATTCTTTTGTCCATATTTTGTAGTATTGTCGTATATGTCTGTGCCTTATTTCTTTTCATGCCTTGAACGGGTTTCGTCAGCCATGCTTTTCGCGACTTTTTAGATCTGTTTGTGGGGCCCCGAGTGGCCGAGTGGTCTAAAGCGCTCACCGTTACGGATCATTGCCATCTCACCTCTGTCTGCGTGGGTTGGAGTCTCAAGTTCAGCCAATGTGGGTATGTGAGAAAGCTTGCCAGTAGCTTCTCATGGGTCGGTGGTTCTTTCCGGAGTTTTCCCGGGTTCTTCCTCCACCATTTATACTGGCCGCCATGTATAGCCTATCTTGTGCTGGAAAATGGCGTTAAACCCTACAACAACAACAACAACAAAGATCTGTTTGCACTCGCTGTTTTTCCATAAGGCACAGATGTTTATAATTTATATAGGAATCTTTAACAAATGTTAAAAAAAACGTGCGTTTTATTCCCTGACGGATCTGAAACAAATAATAATTATATCTATTAGGAATGAAAAGTCTGAATATCAACAACCAAAAGAAGAATACAACCCTCAGACAATGGGAAAACAAACAAACAATAGAAGTTGTACATTTTAAAAAAAAATTGCATTTGGAGAACCAATATATCTTTTTCATACATTTTTATAACACATAAATTGTGAGGTTTGTTTATCGTTGACGCATAATCATGTTTTCAGAAATACTATAAAGTAACTCTCTAACAGAGTTTTAGAAAAAAAAACAATAAACCAAAACCCCTAAAAACAAACAAGCACTACATCACGTGGAAAAAAAAATATAGTCATGGACAGGTCTATTATTTTAACAGAAGAAACTTTGTATGTGGTTGATTTGATATTGATATAACCAGCGTCGTCACCCATACCTAATACATTGAACTGAAATCAAAATCTCCCAAAGATATGTTGTAAACCATTTCTGTAGCGTTGAACTGATATATATATATATATATATATATATATATATATATATATATATATATATATATATATATATATATATAATAATAATAATAATAATAATAATAATAATAATACTGATGTGGTATAAATAGTTTCCTTGACCAGGAAGGAAGAAATTACACAAATCACCCTAGTAACATAAACTTTGTAATATTGTTAAATAGCACGTAAACTGCAACTCAAAACAAGAAAAGCATACAGTATAAATTATGTTGTTATTAAAGAGCAAACACGTGTTCCGTCTTACATTTTTTTCTTCTCAAATACATCCCATCAGAATAAGATACGCAAAGCATACTAAATGTTATGCAAGTCCTGGGATCAAACTTTACACAGTTTTTAATACATGTAACAAATACAAAATGTGTCTTCTAGGGTATGCACTAGTTGCCTCACGGATCCAATTACAACACACTTGTTTTCTTATTCTTGACTCTGTACAGATTTTGTGAACTATCAGAAGATAAAGTTAAAGTGGGCCTTTAAGTCAAAATGTACTTTTTATTAGTTTGGTGCCAGTAATTACGTGATTTAGATATAAAAAAAATGAATACATTTTTAATTAATGTAGTTTTTTCCTTTATGTCTTTTCAAAATATCTGTAATATATTCGTACATAAATATCCTAAGAAAAAGGATTAGTAATAAATCAGCGAAATATCAAACAACATGCTTAAAAAAATTAAGTTTCGAGGGTAGTAGACATTTGTATTGTATTACTCAAGATACTCTTAAATTTACGTTACTTTTTGACATTGCACATGTAAAGTTTTAAAACTGAATTATACATTCTATCATACAATATGCGATTCAACTATTTGATGAAAACCTTCAATGGACACTTAATGCATACAGTAGAAAGAATACACGTACTATGAAGTACTTTTAGTAAAAGAATGCATGTCTATGATGCAACTTTAGACTGAACGTATCAAAAATTATTTTCACAACAATTTGCACTTAGTAAAGCTTTGACATGTCGAGAGAAGAAACACAAAATTAAATCTACTATTGGTTTTTGTTCTTTCCTATTGGATAGTGTTATGTTATAAATCGTTATAATTTTGAATTAGATAATGCAGTCCATTGGCAAAAGATCCTTTTAAAACGTTTGACTGTATAAAAAATACATAGTGCATTAACTAGCTCCCTCTATCAATATTACAATTGCTCCACATAGTACGTGGATAAAAATCTTTATGTCTTGATAACGTTACGAAACAAACTACTTACAACGCAACTTTCATGGCAATGGCGAATAAGAAACTTAAGTTTTCTATAGTTTACCGTTCATAAAGCCTAAATGAACAACTCTGATGGACGTTTGTTGCTGCTCTTGTCGAGATCCTAAAATTGTCTAAAATGATATTAAAGAAATCATGCTTTCAGTCATTTCTGGGTTGAAACATTTGTTTTCGAATCGAATATACTTGTCAGGTTCATTTGTCTCTCGCTTTAGGTCGAACTCCTAAGTTCTCGGAGCATTCCCTATCCCAAGGACGGTCTTGAAGGATCCTAGGCCATACCTACCAACTGAAAATACAAGTAATGTTCATAATTAGCGGCATGCTGTAATGGAGACGCTTATAAAGTTAATGACAATATTGTTACGAGTCTATGCTCTTAAAATAAATAACAGAAAAGAGTGAAACACAACAAGCTTTGTAAAATTTAACAAATAATTATTTCCCTAGAATACAAAGTGAAAATGAGAAGAAAAAAAAAAGAACTTACGGTATTGAGAATTAAATCCCAAAGTAATTCAAGAATTACAGTACAGACACAAGTCCTAATAATATAAAGTCCTGAATAAAACTCAGTACAAGTCCCGAAGAGATCCAAAACTGAAGGCGATGACGTGTCTGTTATAGCTTATAGAGTGCTGATGTGTCAACAATCTTTTGTTGAATCACAGTAATATAATTCCAGGTTTGAATATACTATAAATTCCAGTGAATGTCTTTATCCAAGAATTTTATCAAAGCACGTTTGTATTTCCAGAGAAAATAGTCACTTGAATTCAATAATTTGAAGAAAATAAAATTCAGCCCAAACTGGTCACACCATAATACAACTTGAAAGTGCTAGATGTTTAAGCACAGTTACAATATATATAGTTCTCTACTTGACCTCAGGTCACAATTAGCATTTTCTAAAAAATACTCATTACCTAATGGAAAATAACCTTCTAGAATCATCTAATGAGCCATGTTTACTTACAACACAATAACCTGTAAAATTCACTTAGGAAACTCAAAAAGTCGACCCAAATAAACATATTTACACCTTCTCGTTCACCTGAATAAAAATCCTGATATTAAGTTCATACACGTAGAGAATAATGAAGCTATTATTAGTTTTGTTTACGAAAAATTAGATAATTTTTTTTTTAAAAAGTCAATCAGGTCAAGCAGAAATGAACTTAGTTTTGGACAAGGTCAAGTCCAAAAAACAATGTTACATTACAATGACATGTAACGAAATAATTTTTTTTTTAAAAAACCTAACAAACAAACAATTAAATTAAATGTTTCTTTCTTTCTGTCTGTCCATCCTACTATCTATCTAGCTTCTCTAGTTCTATAGTCACGGTCTGGCCGTGGTTGTGGATGGCTAACATCCTTGTCCTTAATTTGTATTTATTTCATGGTGAAAAAAGCAAGCAGGCTGTGCTCACTGACCTGACACCTGAGAGAGAGAGAGAGAGAGAGAGAGAGAGAGAGAGAGAGAGAGAGAGAGAGAGAGAGAGAGTTGAAAATATAAATTTAAAAAAAATAAATCTGTTATGGACTTACAAGAGGTGGGTTTAGGTGGCTCAATAAGCCAGTACCGAAAGCCTTCCCTTGCCCTCTCGTTGTAAATTGAAGATCTTGCACAACTTCTTCGTGAACTTGTGCTCAGCCTGGCCGAGTAGCTCCCAGGTAGTGTACCCCGGAGTCCATCCAGAATAAAATCGTCAAACGTCTTTTCCGTTAGTTTCAGATATCCTACCTTTCGCCGATCTGGAAATGGAGAACCATTTTTGTCATCTTGGAATGTAAGAAAAGTCTATGCCCATGGTAACTAGTTTACTAATATACGCTTAGATTCAGTATTGTTTCCTTTACTGACTATCTATAATATAGTCTTATATAGTCAACAGTAAGTAAGTTGGTGCGATGGAAGGAACGAGCTTTTTTGCTCTTGTAGAAAAAGTTGTGAAATATATGGTTTCGTAAAAATTTACATCTCAGTACATACATGTATTTGTGCAAAGGGTGTGTAGAGTCAACATTATCTTATTGTATAAAACATACAAATTTCACCGTTTCACAACTTAGGATTGTTATGTATATCTATATTTTGTCGTTTACTTTTGGTTCATCACTGTACATTGCATATACACCATAAACTGGTGTTTACAAGTCTTAAAATAGATGTCAATAATAAACTTCTTGACCAGTTTTGGGGTAATTTCTCATTGGATGATTAAGTCAGGTGGGTTCTGCGACGTGAGATATGTAACATACGTCAGAGATTGAGTAGGAAGGTAGTGCGATGTAGAGCAACAGTGTTTATACACTAGGGGGAGAGGTGGACAGTTAATTCATTCCTCTTTCCTTATTTCTTATGTTCATGTTTTAATAGGAATCTGCAGATGTGTTTAATGTTGTGTTTATATATAATTTGAGAGGCAACCATTTGTTTGGATTATTCATTGGAATAGCAAACTGCTTTTTGACTCTGGACTAAAATATTATTCTGGGACTATTGCGAATTTACTTAACTTAGAGAATTAAATTATTTGTTAAGTTTTACAAAACTTGTTGGTTTTACTTCTTTCCGTTACTTAGTTTAAGACCATAGAGTCGTGTCATGATGCAGAAGGTCTCTGTTTATGTTCTAAACTTGTCATTCCAGTCGGAAAAGATGTTTCCAGTTTAGCGAAGTAGATATGAAATATTTGATGTTGATGATCAAGTTAAAAACCCATCATCACATTAGAATACTATTGTAACATGATCAACAGATATACCGTTTCAACTATCCTAAGAGATGATGGTCAGCACTTGCTTATCCATTAGACATGTATTACTAAAGATCCGTTTCCATATCAGTGTTGAAAATAGACTGAAGAAATGCGGTTTCTTTTATCGTACGATTCTTAGACAAAATAAAGCAGAAGTACTGGTTTAGATAAATAAAAGTCTCGTGTATACCGAAAAAATGTTAGAGAGCGTCCCAGAAACGCGAGACCACAAGCTCTGTCGTTGCCTTTTGTACACGGTTTCAGCACTATTAATAATTTTCTTGTTGCCTTTGCTTCATTTTTCCCCCAAAGATGTAGCCATTTTTCATGTCTTCATCTCTCAAAAACTGTGTAATCTTCTATCGCTCTCTGAATGTATTTATCTCTCTAATACTTTAAACATTAAAACGTCTTCAGCAATCAAAGTATGAAAACGGAGAATAACCACCGTGAATACAGATATTGACGTCTCGGATCCAGTGTTTGTTCCTTAGTCCTGAAGTGTAAAATGCTTAGATGGATAAAATAAATGTATTGAATTATTTGCATTGCTAAGATATGAGATGTAAATTATATTGCTGAAGTTTCATGGCGGATTATATTAAATACCACTCGTCATTTGCATTATTGCAACTTTTCCTCTTCACATTTCTAAACAGAGATTGGATGTATTTTGTGTTTTAACGTGTATAATCATGCTTTCTGAAACACATCAAATTCAATTTGTCTGGCACTTTATATAACACAGAAGGCAACACTCATATTTTTCCTAGCTGCGATTATATTCTCTAATTATATTAGTAAATATATTTTTAGATGGTTGAAACAAAATGTTCTGGGAGAACAAATATATACAAAAGTATAAATAAAAATTACAAATAAAAAATCTCGCGAATTTAAAACAACAACAATCTCTGCACATATGACTACAAGTGAACCTAGACTATATTCTCTAAATGACACAGCCGTATGATTATGTGACATGATTACGACTCCATACTGGCAATATAGGACTCAAAAGGTCTAAAATTCTTTGGATTATATTATGGTGTATTGAAGTAAACAATAGTTTTCTGCTGAAATAATAGACATTACCGCTGAAACAGTGCAAAAGAAGACAAATTTCCATCAACAGCCAAATGAGTGACTTTGGGCGGTAAAATAAGCATTTAGTCAGAGCCTAAGAAAAATCAAGTGCATAATTGTTGCATATTTCATGCTAAGATTTTTGTCTAGGATATACAGTTCTGATTGTATAAACGTGCACATGACCTTACCACCACCCACGGCAGCGGGTCTGAGGTCGGATCGCGCCCCCGAGTAAAAGTCTTTGTATGTCTCCGCCTGTAAATAAATATTGTAACCAATAATAATAATAATAATAATAATGGAGAGTGCACAATTTAGATGTCCTTTCTAAACGTTTTAATTGGATTACTGAGTTGAACTGCATGAAAGCATAGCCGTCCATTATTAACTAAATTCATATATTAAAGGCATTGCTTGATCACTATTATTATCCTAATTTGTTCTGCTACATAGGAAGTCGTCTGAGATTAATTTCTTTCTAAAAGTCTTAAAACAGATTTTAAAACTGTCACAACACTTTACTTATGTTTTTACAACTCACATCTTTGTAACGAAATATCTTTAGTTAACCGTGTTCTTATAGTGAATTGTTCTGCATGAAACATATGATATGTTTTATATTATTATTCTTTATCTAGAAGCCTTGTTTTCTATTTACCCGTCTTTTCAGTTTCGTCCAGTGGTCAGTGTTGCCCTTCGGTTGGTTTACGGGGTCGTATCTAGACCAGAAGGTCATTCTATAAAGTACGACAAGATAATAAATAAAACAATTGCATAACAGTAAACGCTAAAATAACACACTAAAAATTCAAACAATACGCTTAAACCCCAGCAGAAACAACAACAAAAAATAAATAAAGTTGTACATTAAAGCTTTTTTTTTCTTTTCATATTAACAAAGCAGGGTCATTCCCAACATACGTTATTTTCGAGATTTTTCTTTCTTATTGTAAACATCGTCATCATTTCAAGATTGTGCCACATATTTATGTCAGTGGTAAAAACGGAACAAGTTTCAGAAGTTTTGTAAAACAGAAATTATTTTTTTTGTTTCATGAAGACCATCTTCGCTAGCCAAGGTTCCGATATGATAACCCTATCTACACCTTGGCGGATCGAAAAAGATATATTGGTGCTTTGTCCTAGTCTCATCTATTGGATTTCACGAGTTGCCTCCCTTAGTATGTAATGCCAAGTAACCAATAGCGTGGTTATTGTACATCGGCAGAAAATGGTTGGGGCAATTGACCTAAAAAAGGATACTTTGGAAGTTTAACCTCGAAAGTATGTACCAGAGGGAAGCCATTACAGGTGTATTTGAGTGAAAGGTATTTGTGTAAACACGGACCGGTACTGGAAAATTGCTTATTTATCAGTCCATTCAAAGTGTATGCTCCCTCGTATCGACCATGTAGGAGCAGTGTTCAAATTTGAACAACTTAATTTTGATTGGATGCGTTGGCTTGCCGCCGCATCCAATGTAATTCACAGACCCAGAGCACATAAATATCTGCTCGATACACCAAGGTGTAGATAGGGTTATCACATCGGAACCTGGGCTAGCGAAGATGCAAGAAGACATGTATACAAGAACATATTCCTTCTTCTAAGAGACAAGTATTGTCATTTGATACCTTGTATATAGTATCAACATTCCATGATTATGTCAACGTACTGTAGGTCGATATGTTTATTTTTCTTATATTTTGATTTTAATAATGCAATGTATTTTCTTTATACATTATTGACATGATACAGAAAATATATGGAAATTAAATTTCCATTTGGTTACAAACCAATAGTTAGATCTTCGGTACTAATGTGCAATAGAGAACTGTACGCATCTTATCAGATTATACTTTTTGCATTACGAATGCTCTAAAACAATAGAGTATTTTTTGCGACAGATTACAGTTGCTTCGTGTTTGAATAATTGCAATTTTCTTATAGTATGCCCCTCTGTAGGAATCTTGTTCGGAAAGGTGATATATATAACATTGTTTTGGTACAACTTACATCGTATGGTTCAGAAAGGTGATATATAACATTGTTTTGGTACAATTTACATCGTATGGTTCAGAAAGGTGATATATAACATTGTTTTGGTACAATTTACATCGTATGGTTCAGAAAGGTGATATATAACATTGTTTTGGTACAATTTACATCGTATGGTTCAGAAAGGTGATATATAACATTGTTTTGGTACAATTTACATCGTATGGTTCAGAAAGGTGATATATAACATTGTTTTGGTACAGCTTACATCTTATGGTTCAGAAAGGTGATATATAACATTGTTTTGGTACAACTTACATCTTATGGTTCAGAAAGGCGATATATAACATTGTTTTGGTACAACTTACATCTTATGGTTCAGAAAGGCGATATATAACATTGTTTTAGTACAACTTACATCTTATGGTTCAGAAAGGCGATATATAACATTGTTTTAGTACAACTTACATCTTATGGTTCAGAAAGGTGATATATAACATTGTTTTGGTACAACTTACATCGTATGGTTCAGAAAGGTGATATATAACATTGTTTTGGTACAATTTACATCGTATGGTTCAGAAAGGTGATATATAACATTGTTTTGGTACAATTTACATCGTATGGTTCAGAAAGGTGATATATAACATTGTTTTGGTACAATTTACATCGTATGGTTCAGAAAGGTGATATATAACATTGTTTTGGTACAATTTACATCGTATGGTTCAGAAAGGTGATATATAACATTGTTTTGGTACAATTTACATCGTATGGTTCAGAAAGGTGATATATAACATTGTTTTGGTACAATTTACATCGTATGGTTCAGAAAGGTGATATATAACATTGTTTTGGTACAATTTACATCGTATGGTTCAGAAAGGTGATATATAACATTGTTTTGGTACAGCTTACATCTTATGGTTCAGAAAGGTGATATATAACATTGTTTTGGTACAACTTACATCTTATGGTTCAGAAAGGCGATATATAACATTGTTTTGGTACAACTTACATCTTATGGTTCAGAAAGGCGATATATAACATTGTTTTAGTACAACTTACATCTTATGGTTCAGAAAGGCGATATATAACATTGTTTTAGTACAACTTACATCTTATGGTTCAGAAAGGTGATATATAACATTGTTTTAGTACAACTTAACATCTTATGGTTCAGAAAGGTGATATATAACATTGTTTTGGTACAACTTTCATCTTATCGTTTAGACAGGTGATATATAACATTGCTTTGGTACAATTTTCACTTATCGTTTAGACAGGTGATATATAACATTGCTTTGGTACAACTTTCATCTTATCGTTCAGAAAGGTGATATATAACATCTTTGTGTGGAATAACTTACATGTTACGGTTCATAAAGGTGATACATCACATTGTGTGAAATAGACTACATGACTTATAGATCGAAAAAGACAAATACTTCAGTATTTAAAAAAGCCAGTAAATAAAGGAATTTTGGAGTGACGTTGTGGTATATTTTGGGTACGGCCATGGACCAGTCTGCTAAGCGCAGGTATGTGACTTTTTGTGTATACCATGTACAACATTGTGTGTTTTAAAGAAGTTCTAACTACATTGTCTCGTGAAGGCTTTATTTGCACTAGGCACGAAAAAGGACTCAAAAACGTACGTTCATTGTGACAAAAATAAATGTAAGGTGTGGAGAACAATCTAATTTGTAGCAACTAAGTAGAGATAACAAATACCGTCTGTATTGACATTAAAGTCCAATTGCAAACAACACAGATCATAATCTACAAGCTCATTGTTAGACGTCAGATCAGAACTTATGTTGTGTTCAGCTGGACCCAGCTTATATGTTTGCGCCGGCAGATCAGGGTCTTTGTTGTTTGTGCTACTGATTAGTCCTAAAGAACTGATTAGACTCAGATTAGCTGGCGTATTATGCGACTGCAGATCTTGGTCTATACATGTTGCAATTGGATTCAATTTATAAGCGATTAGGCAATAATTTAGCGACTCCCGCTTGTTGTAGTTAATGTATTTGTGCTGTCAATGCTGATAGGTTTGTTGCCTTTAACACCGTTATCTTCAATGTATTTTGAAATAAATATGTGCAAAGCAGTTTGAACATGTAACACCTGTTAAACTGACGCAGTACGCTGTAGACACGAGAACTTGATCATTGATTGTCACAGTTCTAAAGCATTCCGTATAAGCTGTCTTGCATATATGGTCTCATCATTAGCTGACTGCAGACGATGTTATCGTATAGACTGAAGACGATGTTATCGTATAGACCCTTCTTTCGGACTAGAACTTACTGCAAATATGCAAGTCAAGCAGTCAGTAGGTAACCGATATATATATAT
>JAECUM010086441.1:0-10336 GCA_016617855.1 Megalonaias nervosa | reverse complement strand
CTCATTGCCCTACGAAGTGGGATTAAATTGACCCACGGAAATATTTGCCAGTTCAACGGCGATGATAGACGCCAATTCAAAATTACGACAGACCATAGAAAGAGAAACGCGTTGGCAACGAATAGTTTTCTTATACAGACTGTATTAACAGCATTGAATGAAAACTGAAATAAAGTCCATGCTATAGGTTTAATTGCATGAGGGACACTTTTGTACAGGTGTCGTTTGTTACGAGCTAAACGTATAATCCTGAAGTAAAATCTCTACATAACAAAAGTTGCAACGATTTAAGTATATCTTATGTTTTTTGCTTTTTCAACTATGTATTTGAATATCGAGCTATCCTTATCTACTCTTTATTTAACACGTTATTAACAATCAACGATTTTGATCCGTACAGAACACTTTTATCGACATCAACAATGCTCGACATGAGAACATAACGCTCGATATGAGAATATAATACCAGTTCAAATGTTGGTGTAAACCATCATCAACAAAACCATTGAAGAGAGAAAAAAAGTTCAACATGGTGCAAAGGTATATTGGATCTATATGGGTTTCAACAAATACCATTGCAATTTCGAATATCACTCCCAAAGAATTGAGATCGCTGGAGCATACAGCTATGGTTGCAACATTTAACTAGTTCTGTACTCTCTTTACAAAAGTGACTATGAATTCAGATGTCTTTAACAAATGGCGTGTTTCATATTCAGCCGAACGTGAACCTGTCGGACACATCAATTTATAAATGGTCATTTTGTATTGTAGACATTCATACGATTTCTATTGCAAATTGAATATCACTTTTGAACGAATTTACGACCAATATAGCCGATGATATTAAGCTGATGATATTATCGCTCTCACTGTGTGAAAAGGACACTATACAACGGCTACACTGATTAATGTGGAAAGCTTTTAGTCCAGCACGCCCTAAATTAGTCTTGGCAAGTTTTCGCAAAACACCTTAAGATCTTTCAGGGTTCAGAACGTAATAGGAATTCATACAGACTGCCCCTAATTCCTGGACATTTATTCCTGCACGTAACTTGCTCATCAGAAATATCTGCAAGAAGTTGATATTATTATATGCTGTACTTCAGACAAGGACGTATTGCGAAATAGTGCGAAATATTTGTGAAAGAGTGACATTGACATGTTATTTATTATACATATGTCATATTTTGCGAAGCATGATGGGCATTGAGAATTTCGATCAAAATTATTATTTTGTCCACTTTACACAATTATCAAGTAAGAAAGATAGAAATTTAAATATGTTATATAAATATGACCCAAAATGAGGCATATACATTATTAAGCCTTTAATGTATGATACGAAGTTATTATTTTTTGTTATATCTTGAGGCTTCGTAAAGATATGTGGTCTTTTTTGTTTGTTGGGGGGGGTAATTTGTCCTTTTTGTTTTCCTTTATCAGTTGGACAGCATCATTCCTCCAGAGTACGGTATTCTAAGTATGATAAGGAAATATACACAAGAGCAAAAAAAAAACGATTGTAGTTTTTCTCTAATCAGCCCAAAGCATACATGCTGTGATGTGTTATCTTTTGCCAGGTTTTTTCAATCGATCTGACAGGTTTCTTCTTATAAAGAGTGGAAAAGTCCAAAGACACTTTCATCTCATCGAATCGTCATATCAAGGTGAAATACTGAAATATAAATTCAGCTAACCACAGTAAAGGTAATATTGTTTCTGAAGCGGACCGTGCAATATATGATCTCAACTATTGTATTTTGAAATGTCTCTTTTTCATAGAATGAACATTGATTCTTAGTTGGTGCATACAATTTTTTTTTTACTTTTTATTTTTTTTTTTCCTTTAAAATCTAATTCTGTTCTTCTACGTTTAGTGTCATTGTCAATACATGAACTACTCAGTTGTCTCTATTATACATAGTAAGCTTGCAGTTGAATGTTTTCTCAAGGTCAGTAATAAATTTCCGAGGATTACTTGTTCTCATAACGTTGATCCGTCTATTTTCTCAGGTTACAAACTATGATTTACTGCTTAATCGCACTCATCTCTGATAATTTGACTTTACGAGAATGAATGCAAGAAAATTAAACGGCACAGCCGTCACTATCAACTTCAAGCCTTCACCATCGTCAGGAAAGTATTACGTATATCCCGCTTTCCAGTTGTCGCCAGTTGCCTTAACCTGACATATTGTGAACATAAACCAATTTTAGCCAGTTGTGACCTTAGTAAATAACATATTACAAAGGCCATTCAGACTAAAATAATGAACGGCTTAAATAAAGCACATCCTTTCTAGTTCCTAAGATATAATTCCCCTTTTCCAAGGTTATGAAAGTTGTACAAACTAAAGTAAAGAAAATGGACTGGTATAATATTTCTGTTGAATCACACAGTCGAGTCCAAATGCTTGCAGTTACTCGCCACTTTTAGGATATGATGATTTACATAATTTAATTAATACTTTTAATTAAGTCTTCTGATAAAGTATGTTGTATTGCTTTTTATCCATTAATTCTTAAATTATGCTGCATACAGTTGTCAAACTTTTATCAGATATTATATCTACTACGGTTGTATTTCTGCAAATAATAGAAGTCAAAATTACATTACCAACACTTTACACATTACCAACACTTTACACATTACCAACACTTCACTCGCTACACTATGTTTCGAATATCTGTCCTTCCTCAGGTCAGATACCACTCCCTATCAAGTCAACTCTTTCTCAAACATGTCATATCCTCTTCTGCATCGTCCTGATCAATTTGGAAATTGAATTTTTTCAGACATATTTATGACAGCGTCAAAATATGGAAAGAGTGATTTTTTACCGGACGAAGGACACGTGACGAAATATTGAAATTATGAATCCAGTATAAAATATTCTAAACCTTTTCGCCGGCTTCAAATTTAGATGAACCATGTCACGTATTTTTTCAGTGTTTGTTCAAAAACTGTTGTAACAAGAGGATAAGATTTCAATATCACATTTGCTTATTAGACAGCCTGAAAGACAAACAATTTCAATTCCTTCCTCGACATCTGTTAACTTTAATTTCCAAGCATTGCAATCTGTCTATATTTCTTGTTAAATAAAGTAAATATATTTTTGATAGATAGATAGATCCACTCGTTTATCGATTGGTGGAAAGATACTACCATATCATCTACTAGAATGAGTAGTAGTTCGTGTAATATGTGTCAGACGAGAAGTTTTCAACGTCAATAATAATGTACTGATTGTTTTATTCATCCAAGATAAGATTTACATTCATCAACATTACGTTTGATCAAAAGTCAATTTATTACACTGGGGAAGCTTTCTAGAAGACAAATGAGTAAGGAAATAGAGTAGCGAAGTCCAGGATTCAAAATATGCGTTTTATTTCCTGAGATATAATCAGAAAATAGTGAATCGAAAAATTGATTTTTGTTTTGAGGTAAAGAAACAAAACATGACTAAGTCAAGAATGAGTATAATCCGTTTATGCAGCATTATTGCGTAGAATATATTTTCATAACATCCAAATTATTTGATTAGATATTTAGTATTACTTTATCACAACACTGTTATGCTATTTACACTTTGACCCCTGTATTCCATGTATTCCCAGCTCTAATTTTTTAAAAAAATAGATTTCTATAGGAAATGGCTCCTTTTTAAATGAAACTTTGTAGAATTTATATGAGTTGCTAAATATATTTGGGTTATATATTAAAATGTGAATTGTAGAGGTTTTACAAGCCCCCAAAAATGCAAGTGACAAGTCTATGAATTCTGACGTTGTACATAATGTGTAAATTGTGACTGATGGCGATTTAACCTCTTTTGTAAATGGTGTCCATAATGTCAAGGCACTTTTGAATAGAGGGCATTCAAAATTTGAAAATATTAATTTACTGCAAATACGTTTGTTCCCCAGAAAATAAAATTTAATACAAAAGGATACATATGTCTAACAAATACAAATTTTAACAAATTGACAGTTACTACTGATCAAGTGATATCCGGTCATAGGAAATCATGCTACTTGATTCATAAATACATACAGATTTGTTCTTGGCTATATAGTGTATAATCACAGTCTAGGTTTGGGCAAAATAAATCATCCGCAAAAACATAGTAGTATAGAAAGCTGGATAGTTGTTAATCAAGGCTTAGAAATACACTCCGACCCCAAAAATTGAAGCCATGCATGGCGTATGCGTAATAAATATTACAGCAAGTACCGGGTTGTTTAAAACCCTTATAATAACGATTCGAATTGGAACATACATCACCATAAAGCGTCCAATTAGTATATACATGGAAATACTTGATGTGCTGTATACCAGAAGAAGCGTAAAGAATGCAAATAAACATCGCCTTTCTTTCAGTTAACAACAATTGTAAACTACGGTATATAGATAATGCTATACCTTATTTCGAAGCAGCACATGCAAATATAGGACTATTCCTGCTTTGAATTTGATGAAGCGGGATACAGTAATTGATTACAGTCTGAGCTCGCTTATAAGACGAGTCAAACCGCACACAATGAAGATTCTGATATGCGGTAACATAATGCCCCTGCTGATCACGGTCTGTTATGTTTGTTCTACCGATTAATCTCAACAAACTGCATAGACCCAGATCTGCTGGCTCATTTTGCGATGGTAGATCTGTGTCTGTGCAGTTTGCAGTTGGAATTGTCCTATAAGCGAGTACACATGGCATCCATATAAGGGCCTATGGGAGATTTTCTTATTTTTTTTTTCTTCAATCTATTTAATGACTGAAACAATAGTTTAGGAGAGAATAAATAATGTTGAAGGACTATTCATTATTTGGTAAATCCAAAATGCAAAAACAATTTGAAAATGCAATACGTTTTCGTTGATTTAGAAGCTTGACGGCTTTGACACGTTTACGAGTTCTTGTTGAATGATATCCATGTTTCTTGAGCCAACAATAAAAGGTTTACAATTTCTGCTAATACTTCGAGCAGTGTCTTTTAAAACAATTGAAGTTATAGAATGTATCCACTGCTATAGCGCGATCAAAATAACTACGCGGTCTGCTTCGAAATAGACATTTTACTAAAACGTGCATGTACATACATGTGCGTATAGTCATGCTTCCGTGATTTGTGTCATGTTTTGCACGTGCCCTTTATATATAGTAGTGCTATTAATCTTGAGATTTACAGTCTCAAGTACGAGTCACGAAACACAAATATCAGAAATAATTCGTCTAACAGGTAAAGGGGGGAGGGATACTAACATAATCAATCCTCCAATAAGGAAAAGGGGTGTGAACTAAAATAAATCCTCCTATAAGATAAAGTGGTGTGAATTAACATAAATAAATTCTCCAATAAGGTGAAAAATATAAATAAATCATCCAGTTAATAAAAGGGATATGACATGTGTCACAAAACTATATAGCTTAAACTTTTTTTTTTGATCTTTATGACACATCAAATGTTATAGCAAAATACACAGTCGGTCAAACTATTCTTTGCTGATGCAGCTTCAAACCTTTTAAATAAAATTATTTTCCTCTGAAGGAAAAAAAATGATATTCCATGTCAGAAAACCAGAACAGTACTTGATATGATATAACTCAGATAGACGATAGTTTCTCACTCGCGCCCTTTAGTTTGATTTTTTAAAGCTGCAAGACCATCTGAAAATATAGCTCCCCCCAAAAAAACAATTTTATTTAAAAATAAAGGCAGGTCTTTTAATGTTCATACGTCCGAACTTTTTCCTTTGACATACTGAAATCATGCAATATCTTTCAAACTATTCAAAAGACGTAAGTACGATCTTAGTGTGAACCGAAATAAACATAATCATATTGCTGGTAAGGGGATCAGAGAATAAGCGCACCAAAGTCTAAAAGGAATGCTACAGCGTTTCACAATAGCCATGTAGGCAGCGTGAAGAGGAAAATGAAGTAGTTGTCGGATGAATAGCTGACAAGTTAGTTGATCATGCATCCGTATAACAGGAAAAAAAAAATGCTATCTACTTCATACAAGCTGACTTGCACATTTTTTGTCTGCTTCATTTCGAATATTTAACTTCTTTTGCTTTCATTGCTTTCCGGCAGTCGCCTTGACTACACAATATTTTTGTAAAAATGTTTGATAATGATCACAGTTTTGTTCCTAAATAACAACGTGAATAATTGATAATTTCCCCTCACGAGGTACCACATAGTGATCGTATTCTACGCCATATCTGTCAGGCTACTTTCTCATGGAATATATTTGTATCACTTTGTTTTATTGTTAGCAACACTTTGCTTCTGCAAGGTTTCTTCCGGTCGGTTTCTTCCGGTTAAAGAAGGGTATGCATTAACTTGTATATACACATATCATCTGCTGATAATTATGCGCTTGACACGTGTTACATATGCCAACATGGTGGCCAAAATGGGATGTTGTGAAAGATATTCGAGCCAAATCCAACTTTTGGAAAAAAACATTGGATAAAAAAATTGTCATTTTTTTAGTTCTTTCAAGTGCATTTAATGTATTAAAAACACACGATCCTTTTCAAGACTGAATCATCTTAAGATGTTCAGGACAGGAGATCAGTTGTTTTCTGTTTGAAGTTTACGTTATTTCTCAAGTCCACTAAATATTTTATCGCTGTTGAGTAAGTGTATTTTATGTTTGCTGGCTTTCTCTGATAAATATTTTGCCCGTGTGTTGACAACCTGTCAAGGTTTCCCTGCCTATTATATCAACAGTGTAGCTAGTAAATTGCAGGCTTCAGTAGCAACACTTCCTAGTTGTATCAATTGACAAGCTCTCTAATGTCAGCACAATTTCTTTCACAGGGCTACAGGAATCATGCAAGCTTAATCATCACACTTTAGCTACAGTTTTAGATTACATGTTATACAACAATTAACATACACATAGCAAATTCATATACTTTCATTAACAGACCATTTAATTTTCGGGGCGAAGGTGGGTGGATTCTAATTATCTTTTGAGCATTTTATGTTCGTGCATAATATCATCTGGTGTATTGCAGGAAAGATGCATCTAAACTCAAAATTTACTTCGCAGTTTCGTGGTAATAATAATTACTACCATCATGAAGAGAATAATAAGGAAAAGATAATGATAATGTTATGATGTTGACAATGGTGATGATCATTACCACCACCATAATTAGTATCGTTATTGGCATCGACATGATAAACCAGCTTCGTCGTGGAGAACTACAGAAGCAACAGCATGACAATTTGTCCATCATTAATAACATCATCATCATCATCATCATGACAAATAACAATCATTTAGATGAAAAACAAACGATCGTTGTTACAGTGATCGGAAGCAAAGAGACGAATAAAAACAGAATTCTAATCACAAAGTTAATATCAGCATGTTTTCATAAGTTCTCATAGTCAACAAAATTTTATTTTCAGATTAAAAGTTTATAAGTTTCTAAAATATTGCAGGAAGTAATTTTACTCGTCATCTATATCTAGACAAAAGCCGTCCTATGAATCGACATCTTCCATATATTCCATTCTACATTTTGTCTGTAATCCTCTTTGATTATATCACACGCTTAAAACGTATAACTGGTATTTTTGTGCATGGATGCCTTTCGACACCATATTCGATTTCACATTTTGTATAGACAGTAACGAGATAAAACTACAACTCCATTTACTTTGACTCTACTTGCCTCGTATGGCTTGGGGGTTTTTTTTGTTGTTGTTGTTTTTTTGTTGTTTTTTTTTTCTATAATCATTTTCTCATACTCAGTGTGTTCGTGTTCGGGTGCTCACTCAAGTGTTAAATGCTTCGCTAGGTAGTTTTTCCGTTCCTACAAAGATGAGACAGTTTTAAGTTTTTGGGGATACGACCTACATAATTAAACAGCCCCACTGGAATGGATATCCTTCAGGTTATAAAGCGTCTGTTTTACCACGATTTCAGTCCGCAAAGGAACATGCGTGATTCAGCCTCGACCAATTACCGACACTTTTCACTGACTCGAAGTCGTCTCTACGGATACCTCAATATAAGCTGACATTTATTGGAAACTGATGCGGGGAAGGAATTCTTGGACAATTACACCTTGTTCCCGATTGCATTTCAACAACAGGGAGCCTCATTTAGTTGTCGCTTAAGCAAATCAGATTTGTGTTAATAAATACGTCTGTATCGAGTTACGCATACGGACCATGGCGCTCATCAACCGACTTAATGCAACTTTATTGACCCCTATTAAATCGATGTTGGTCGTATGGAACTTATATACAGAAATGGTATGATAGGATAGACCAGCATTTCAATGAATTACGTATTGCTTTGTGACCCTTTTCTTATCATAGGAGTTTTCATATCCTAAACACTGATTTTGGTTTAAGCATGATGTAATTAAATTTTGAAAGATATATACGGTAAAGGCTGCCGAGCCAAAACAAGTTTGGTAGCGGTAAAAAGGAATGTTGAGATGATTATTTTATCGAGGTTAATACTTGGAATTAGAATTCCTTGTTATTCGCTGCCAACAGAATAGCAAAAATTAAGTCAACGACACAGTTTCCAGCTTTGTAACTCATAAAAAGCACCAATTATCAGAGGTCAATCAACATGTGAGGTCTAATCGAAACAGTTGATCAAAATTTTCTGGTAACGTGTAACTATTACTAACAGTGTTCTTTAATGACATTGTAAAACGACCGTGATGACTTTGCGTATGTCTTGGAAATGCTTCAGCAGTGGTGTACAAAATCTTCATTCAATCTACCATCACACCCACAGTATCAATCAACAACGACACCAACTACCGTCACCAAGATTATTACATTCATGATTTTCAAAGAAAAAGAGGAGAGTGTGTGATGCTGTACGTCTGGACGTGAGTGCGTGCAGTAGTGCATGCGTGCATTCCTTTGTAACGTCACACAACTTCTTTCACACCGTTCAAAGTCGAGACATTTTAAAGCGAAAAAAGATTATTATATCTCAACCGTAAATCAAATCCGTAAGACTTCGTTATGGACGGATGTAATGTTTGCCAATATCTCCCCCATTTATTTACTTAATAAACGTTTACATGTAAGTTTCATTTGTTTATTCACATGCGAATAGTTTGGAGGTATGTAGGGCATGTCCTGGCGAAGCACTGCTTTCATATAACGTAACAGATCATGAAAGTCAATGTCGTCAGTTTTCTATTGTTTTCCCAAAAGAATGTGGACACATGGTTGTTCAGTGAAACAATCTGATGTCTGTTTCATTACAAATTCAGCCCTCACGGTGTACCATGAAGGAATCAAATACTTCTAAAGATATGTGACATTATTCCATCTAGGATGTTGTCATGATACATTCGGATATACAAGTTACTCCTGTGACGAATCAATGGGAAAAGGCACGTTTACATGCAGATATAGTGAAAACCAATCCTTTTAGAAGCAAAAGTGTGTGTGTGTGTGTGTGTGTGTGTGTGTGTGTGTGTGTGTGTGTGTGTGTGTGTGTGTGTGTGTGTGTGTGTGTGTGTGTGTGTGTGTGTGTGTTGTTGTTGTTCAGTCATATCGCTACGATGCCTGCATTGTGGCAGTTTATAGTGATGTCTAGCACTGAGGCATCATGCCGCAGACATGTAGCATAATGTCCCACCTAGTCACATTATTCTGACACCAGGCCGACCAGTCCTAACCCTAACCTCTTAATGCTGAGCGCATAGCGAGGCAGCTGCTTGTACCATTTTAATAAGTCTTTGATATAATTCGGTCAGGGTTCGAACCTGCGTCCTACCGCTTCCGCGGCTGACGCTCCAACCACGAAGCCAACGGAGCGTTGCAAAAGTATTCTTCTGTTGTTTAAATACACTGATAATATCGTTGGTAGGCTCCATGAAACGTTATCTCAATGCCAGTTTGGAAAGTAATACTTCAAATACGCGGTCCCTGTTTTTGTTGACTATGATATAACAATACATTATTAAATTCTCCGATCTCGGAAAATCACTGACGAATCTGAATCATGGTCTCGTTCTTTATTTGGCTTGGCAGTCTTTTCTGATTCATCTCCTTTTGGATTTAACTCCAGTGCAATGACATTTTTATATTTCATCTCGAACAGAATCTCACTAGATGTAGTGGGTCTTGTCACCTTGACCTAATAGGACTTAAACTGATCCAGCTCTGCGGCAGTTTATTCTGTGATTAGGTGAACGATGAATTGCATATGGAGATTGTAGAAGATTTTGAAAATAAAGATATTTAACAAAGCAAGTATTTCAAGGTGCTGTGCTCTCTGAATATTTGCATTATATATATATATATATATATATATA
>JAECUM010086439.1:0-18604 GCA_016617855.1 Megalonaias nervosa | reverse complement strand
ATATATATATATATATATATATATATATATATATATATATATATTTAACAGTATCCACAGCTGAAGCTATATAGTTGTATGTATAAACGAGTTGTCTATATTACTCACAAAACTGGCACATAAAAAGGCACTGAAGCATCATTATTGATATGTATAAAGTAGACGCTACAATATCCATTACGAGAAAACCTTACCTGACCCTTGTTTTTGGATTGTCACTTCATAAGTTGCAAATTAATATTTGAAATATATTTTAGAGACAAGCTAATAAGGACACCAAACCCCCAGAGTATTATTCTCATTTTGAAAAGGATTTTATGAGGACTACGTGTTTTCACAATAATTACAACATCTGTCCCATTTTCTCCTTTTCTCTCACTTCACAAGGTATCACTGCATTCACAAAATACATTAGAATATTATTCCAGATTTGAAGACAGTTCCTTACAGTAATCCATATATCATCAATTTATTGCATTTTTGAGACATAAAGTTACATGAACACATTGTTCTTATAATAATTCTGATTTTAAGCACCTCCTTATCTAATTAGGTTGATACTCGAGGCAGGTTGTTATGTGGCTTTAGATAAATGTCTGTTGGCATTTTCAGAATGACTCAAGAATTATGAAAAGAATTTCATAATTTTTCAATTTCTATCTTCAAAAAAAACCCAACAAAGTTTGGGAAATTGTTATATCTTTTGATTATTTGATGAAGACTATTAAAGCAAATGTGTGACCAAAATGTTAACCAACAAATTTGTTTAATAAATTATCAATCCCATTTTAGGGAGAACTTTTAAAAGGGTACAATATAGATATAATAATTAGTTACACTATTAGGTCTACCCCCATTTTAGATAGAACTTCATAAGGTCACCTTGTGTTCATACTGCTATGCAAATTAAAATGTGAATCCCATTTACGAGAGAACTTAATGAAGACAGCTTGATGTAGTGATGTAGATAGGTATTATATTTTTAAATCCCAATTTGGAGAGAAGTTTATAAGCACATCTTACCATAATAATTTGTACATTAAAATTCAAATCAATAAAAACTTTGTACATTAAAATGTTCACCACATGTTAAGCACAAATCTCATCCCTGCAAAATAACCAAAAACATGAATTAATTTTAAGTATGACTTGAATATGTTCATTCCACTGCAAATTCTTGTCAGCCACCACCCCAGTGATTTTATCATGGGTAACGATTTTGTAGGCAAATTGTATTCAACTTCAAATTGTTATTTTCCAATTTCACTCTTTTATTTGGTAGTAATCATTATTACTTTAGCTTTGTCTGTGTTTATTTTCATTTCATTTTCCCTACACAAAGAATCTATTCTAACTAAGGCTATCTGATTTTAACTGTTTGAAATCTGAGAGTCATGTCATCTATAAATAGGTCATCAGATAAAATACACTCGCCTATTTTTCAGTGGCAGATCATTTTTTAAAATGAGAAAGAGGTATGGGCATGATTGATCCCTGTGGTACTCAACATGTAATTGATTCTTCTTTACAATACCACCATTTATTTTGGCACACTGCTTTCTCTGTGTTAGATATGATATAAACCAATCAATTGTTGAATTGTCAGTGATAAATGTTTAATTTATTACCAGTGTCATGATGAATAAGTTCAAAAGCTTTGCTGAGATCAACTAGTATGAATCCAACTAATTTCCCTTGATCTAAGGCAGTAATCTATCTGGCATGGAGACAAAGGCTTTATCACATTACACCTCTCCCTCGATAACTCACTCACATTGGGGTCCAAAAATACAGACCGCACTATAAGCGAGGGCGCGAGTTACCGAGGCACCGCCAAAAAACCTGCAAGACATCCAGAAAACCGCGTGGTTGGGGTTGAGGGAGGGGGAACTAGTTTGTTTAATGGCTGAATCCTCGTTTTATAATCGAGTAGAGAAAAATCGTCAATAAAGCGCTTTTTCTGATGAAGTTGTTCGTTATTATCTATATATCACATTTATTTTCTAAATGTCCAACATCTGAAAGATCGATAACATGATTACAACTGGTTTCAACAACCAAACACGGTATGCGAAAACATTCGTGTATTACGTCACGGTTTTTTGTTTTGTTGATTAGTCTGGTTCCCGGAGTGTTGTATAACGGTATTTCACGAAACTAGTAGTCTACGAAGCAGGGAACCAGACTAATTGTTGATACACTATCAAATAAGATTCCTTTTTATCAAAAACAAGTAACATTTAGTTCGTCAGACCTCGAAACTCAAGTTTTGTATTTTTCAGTTAGTAAAATATTCATGCCGTGATTTCATTACAAAGTAATAGTGAAACTTCTTATCATGCTTGAGGATATCTCTACGTGCAAATTCAAGAATTCTCTGAAACTCGTTTTTCCCACAACGGTCCGTATCTGTGAAACAAAGCTCATTATTTTATGAAGTACTAATTTCGCTTGGCTGCCTTGCTATCTTTAATCACATTTATGATTGGGTAGTTAATTTTTAAGGTAGTTTAATTAGATATGTACACAATAAAATGTATCACAGTGTTCGATTGATCAAATGAAATGAGTTATCCGACATACGACCAGTGCCGATGGTTCTTAAGCGTGTAGGATTTGTATGCCGTTTGACTTTTTTAAAAAATTCCACCTGCTTTATTTGATTCAGAAGACGTAATTACCATGATAATAGAAAAGGAGGCCTTCTTTTTATTAGTGCAACAATACAACAGATGCTTCCGCTAGTCCGATATCAAAACACGATGGGCACTTAATTAGGTTCTCAGCGAAACGCTCGCGGACATAGCCGTTACAGTAGATTGACACATTTTACGTTTCATTACAAGAGGACACATTGCGTTTATGATGATTCCACTTAAAAGGAACTAAAAGATAGAACTAGAACACAGATTTCAATTGAATTTTTTTTTTAATTTAATTGCTATTTATTTATTAAAGTACTGCCTCCACTTGGCGTAAGTGACATTTTCATTGATTGAAATGTCCTTCAATATTGTTAATTGCGGTTTACTAAGAATGTCGTTTGAAAAGAAAATGTAACAAATTATATGACTTCTTATTAAAAGTCGTTATTTCATACTGTTGATTAAATTTCCAGGTCCTATCTACCGTTTTCGATGATAAAACGAGCGGTATACCAAGTTTTCGTTACCAATTTCGACCGCAATTTTCTTCAAGTTCAACCAATAGGGATCAATTTTTTGTTATTTTCTGGTTTAAAAATTGGGATCCACACCTGACCCCGCGTTATAAGTGGGTTCGTGAGTTATCAGGGCACGAGTTATCGAGGTAGTGGTGTAGTAGTTTTCTCTTAACCCTGACAAATTTTGGCGAATTAAATGAAAATGCTGATTCCATTTTAGAATGTATTTTTTTATATTTAAGTGTTGATACCACCTTGGGAAGAACTTTTCCTCAAAATTATTTGTACAGTTATTTGATTTTATTTTCTAAAATATTCATTCCGTTTAAGAGATAAATTTATAAAGGCACCTTGCTGTCAAACCTTTTATCAATTTCAGAGAAAGTTTTATAAGGACATTTTGGTCTCTTATAAATTTGAATAGATATTAAAATGTCAATTCCATTTCAGAGAAAACTCTATCAGGATAACTTCTCCTTACCATAATTCGTACAGAAATGTCAATCCAACTTCAGAGAACTTTATAAGTACACTTTGTTCTCATCACAAGTTCTCTATCTATTTAACTGTTTATTCCAACTGAGACGGAAGTTTGTGAGGACACGAAAATGCAGTGGTTACAAGGTGGCTGAATTTGCACTTAAAGTAGATGTACCATACATCCTGCTCATGCTTCAGGACTTGCTCTACAGAAAACCTCTTATGAACACCTTAACCAAGATTTGCAAATAATGTTGGCCTTGTCTTAGATCCAGAAGTTTAGCATATGTGTGGATCATAAAGGCTACTGCTTACTTGTTCTAAAGTCTAAGTATGATGGCTATGATATCTTTTATATCATAATCATCATTGCAATTCAACACTGGCTAAAGACCCCTTTTGGATACAAAAGTCATGTGAAGCCTCTGAAGACAGGAGACGATGACCTAATAAGGCCTTGATTACAGTATACAGTGCTTCTATTCATATATTACACAGCTACGTATACCAAAATTTATTTAAAAAAATTAAATTGCCCTTGATGGAAAATGAAAGAGCAGAACATGCACATATAACCTAAACATTGCCATCAGATAAGGATACAGCAATGCTCAAAGTAGGTACATTATCAATGAAATGTGTATTTTAACTTGAGTTATCATAATAGTATTGTAACCGATGGGGGGGGGGGTATGGGCTAACTTGTGTAAATGTAATAATAAATTTAAAGAAATGCTTTTTATTCTTGACTATGAAATTGTAAGATGCTTAATAAAAGAAATATGACTAAAACATGAATGCATGTGTTTGATTACGTGTAACATATGCAATACACAAATGCTATAATATGCTGGCCTTCATAACTTTAACGTAATTATTCAGCAAGAAATGGACGAGCCACGGAGAAAGTATTTTGAAAGTTAGCCTTAATTTCTTAGTGTGGCGGAAGATAGCTGCTTATTTATGTGGCACAATAGTACTTTCATATTAAGCTTGAATGAATAGCAGTGAATTGAATTTGTTTGAATTGAATTGATTCCTATTGTTGTATTATATATGTAATTCCAGTCTGTTTTTGAGAATAAAGAAGTTAAAATTCATTGACTTGTCTTATTTTTATAAGTATCTATGAGCTTCTTAATGTCATTCAATAAAGTTGTAATTACAACTACCTCAATGCAGTGTTCTTTTTATTTGGTGGAGAGATGTTGATAGAGGTGCTAATGTTGACAGCTATCTGCCGAATTTCAAACTGTGCTCCTATTTATACTCTTCGAAAAATAGTCATGTGTCGTGATTTTAACCAATCATAGCTTGTCCGGGACGCCGAACAGGTCAGATGGTGCCGAACAGATACTCTACAACCAGCGACACAAACTGAGGGTTAATATACAATTTAACTATCATCACTTGTCCGTTTACACTCTGTCATTAGCAAATATATAAACATTACGTATTATATCGTGTCCGTCAAACGTCAACGTACTTTAAGTTGTAACCAAGACTATTAAGCTTGGGTGAAGAGTACACAACTACCAATGAACGCTGATAACATTGAAAATATACTGACCAGCATAAACATTAAGAATACACTATTAAATATTCAAAACATACTTATACTTGTATAAAAGAAGGCCAGCATTTACAATCAACAAGTGAAATGTAATCAAAAATGTGAACTTGACAAATTTACTGTGTGGAACCGGTCATGTGATCTAGTGTCGGCCATCTTGCCTGCAGACGTATTTTCGTGATGTCAGCTGTTGGAATCATCGAGCTTAGTGGTATTCAAATGATGATTTGGATGTGAATTTAAGTGTAACATATTTCTGGGTGTGAGAAATTCATATAAAATAAGATTCCAGAACCTTTTGTGAGTATTTAACAATGTGCGAGGTTGAAATCAAAGATATTTGTTACCATATGACCAGCGATCACACTTGACATACAGCATGAACAGTTTAATACAGATATCATGGTAAGTCGCGATCTATACATTTATATTACATACAGTGTTCAAATTCATTCTTTCAGCAGTTTGTATATATTCATTGACATGAACAACATGTTAAATTTATGACACAAAAATCCCCGCATCCTCATCAACCATCATATCAAAGCTTTAGAGCCCTCATGTTTATTACAATATTAATGAAAAAGACATTCTCATGTTTTATATGTATACTCTAGGTAGTGACTTATAAATATTTGCATATGCTAGGTACATTATAAACATATTTTAGTATATAATACTTAAAAAGCAAAAGGTGCATCACTGAATTAAACCATTAACTGGAAATGCCGATTTTATAGATAATATACATTTTATATACATGTACATACACATACAGACACACATGTTGAAAGAAGAAAAATTGTATGGTATTATTCCTCAAATAATTATAATTTTGAGCTGCAGCAAGTTAAATTATTTTATAAAAAACGAATAAGCAGAATTATTGTAGGATCTAGATCGACTGTCCACATTTATCACAGATATAATGGTATTACAGCCATACTTCATACATATACAATAACAGCAGAAAGTAAAGCCCTATTGAATATTTTGTACTTTAAAATGTGTTAGCATTCTAACTGGGTTTGTAATTGTTTTTTGTATCATTAATTGATGAAATAAAGGCTTTAACTTAACTTGCATTTATAACATCTTGACAGCTCATTATATGCCTGTCTGCATATAATAGTTCTCTATGTTCATACTAGTAAGATATGATTGATTGCAGATAATTGACCTACGGTTCTGATGACCTTGACCTTTGATCATGGTATATAGTCTTAAGCTAAACTTAATGTGCATAAACCATTATAGTTTTATTAGACTTAAAATGACCGTGACCTTTTCTAGATGGCAGAACATATAGTTTGTTTTTTTTAAACCTTAACTGAAAGTTATCCACCAAGTCTAGTCAACGAATTAACAAGATAACAAACACTAGTCTGTGAAGCAATTTTTCTTTGAGCCATACTAATCTTTAGTTTGGACCCTTTGACCTCCCAATCAATGGACCTTTTCCAAACATTAAATGCAAGACTTCCTCAAACTTTGGTCAAGTGTACATGGTATAAACTGAAGTTATTATGCAGGTCTGTGTGACATAGAACTAATTTTATTGTGCTGAAACAATGTTTCTACTTTCTGAGACCATTTACATTTGACCTTTTGACCCCAAAGTCAATACTCTTCTTCCTTATGGAAGTGCATGCTATGCACAAAGTTTAATCCAAGAATCTGATGTAGAACTAATGTTATTGTCTTGAAACCATTTTTATTCTTTTAGTCACAGTGATGTTGACATCCGAAATAAACTGGTTCTTCCATAGCCCAAGCTGAAGTCATCAACAAAATGTATAACTGTATATGGTGGACAACCAGTCAATGTGCAGAAAACATTTTTCTTCTTCAGTCTCAGTGACCTTGTTCTTTGATTTTTTCTTATTTCAAAATTTAATGGGTTCTTCCTTAACCCCAGTGCAAAATATTCACAGAATTTAATAACTGTAGATGGTGGACACCCATAATTTGTGTGTGGAAACAAAACTGGTAAGATAGAATCACTGGATGGACAACATCATAACATGTTGTGCATTATGGTGAGCATATAAAAAAATTACCAATTAAGGTTGTACTGATTTAAAACATAAGAGAATCTGCAGCAGCAGGCAGGGCGAACAGACCTTTTGGTTTCCTGACCTTATTTTCGCAAATTAACGGTTCCTACGGGGGCTGAAAAATAAGGTCAATAATTATAAACCGAACCTTCTAACCGAGATTATTTCCAAATACGGTTGAAAACGGATAATAAATCGTTTGGATTAGCTCATTTTTGTTATTTTATTTTTGACTTTTTGTTTTTATTTTATAGTGTGTTTAGTTTACTCGTTGGTCACTCAATTTTGGTTGGTTCACCCTGCCTGCTGCTGTAAATTAAACAATTATTATAAATATTATCAATAATGAATATAGGTGAACCTCACTCTGCTAGATTAGCACGAGAGCGACTAGAGTCAATTAAAAAATATTTACCTGTTCGTGATTCTGTTAAGCAACAACTACAAGAACGTCAGGAATCTCAAGTTGAATTTGCAGAGGATACAAAACAATTATTCAGGCCCATCACAGAAACAACCAAGGGCCTTCTTCCTGTATCAGAAAAGATTGCAGAGTCAACTGGCAAAATAGCAGAAAGAACCAAACAGACAAAGAAACTTCTGCGAGAACTTCCAGTCGAGATAGCTGCTGCGTTGCCACCTCCTGATATCTTTTATGATGCACCAACGCCAGAACCTGAAGAACCAGAACCAGCGCCTGAAGAACCAGAAGAACCAGAACCAGCACGGGGCAGAGTTAACGTAACCGACAAATTCACCGATACTGCCATTAATGACATCAGAGCGGCTAAAAATGTGGCCCAATTAGCCAAAAGCGCGGTCAGGAGTTACAATAATCGAAGAGATTTATTAAAACCTAATTATGCAGATGACACTATTAGTCGTGACTTATGGTACAAATGGATATTTCGTATCCATTATGGTGTTGATCAAGCCAAAAATACCGATCCTAGATTTATTGATTATAGTAATGCGATTGATGACTATATCACAATTATGCAGCTAACACCACAACAACAAGAACAATTACGGCAACAACAAAAACAATTACAGCAGCAACAACCATAGCGTAAAGAGGAAGAACAACAAGGTCCCACTCCCATGACCACAGACGAATGGTGGAAACAACAAGAGGAGAAAGAAATAAGAGAGAAAGAAAAAAGAGAGAAAGAAAAAGGATCCAGTTAAAAAAGGAGGTCTTTCTACCGGTATTTCTACCGGAGGAGATCTTACTCTATGTCCTAATAATGTCCTTGCTGATGTTGATCGGCTCGAAATACTCATTGGAGGAAAACGAGCTGGAAATAACTCACGAGAAATAATTAATGAGGTATCTGATATTTGTAGACGATTATTTACAGGTGGTATTATGGACGTTGATGTTTATCAGTCTCTCATTAATGAAATTGCCGATGACTACTACAGTGACTGAGTACGTAATTAAATACAATTACTACAATAAAATGATCGTACATAGTACTCAACGTGGACCAACCATGGTCAGGGTAATAAATTCACGATTACCAGTATACAAAACAACCTACGGAGATGCACTAGGTGATGTTGTTCAGGGTCTATTTAGAAGGATAGCCCCAAAAGCAATACCGATTGCAAAGCAACTGGGAATGAAAGCTATTGATGTTGTTCGTGAAAAAGGTATTGGTGCTGTTGGTAATGTTGCTAGTAAAGCATCTTCAACGATCAAAGCTAGACTAGCACGATTAATACGACGAAAACCTCAGCCACTGGTGAAACTGGCTAGCACTGAAGTAATGCCTGCAAATATTAGTAAAAAAATAAACCAAGTTGCTAATCAAAAACTAGCAGAGTTGGCTGATGTACCATTATCAGAAAAAGAAAAAAATATAACCGCTAGTCTGATAGCAGGAAGTGGTCTTCGTGTTAGACGATAGCAAATATAATAAAGATGTTCAAGCGCATATCTGATCCAGCATTTGACATGGACTCACCAGTACTCAAGGATGAGTCTGTGCGTGATTATCAATATTATTCTTACGACGCACGAATTCCAGATCAGCGTGGAAGGATTGAACTTCAAGTTCATGATACAAGTAGATATTTTTTACCCGCTGAGGCGTTTATTGAAGTAGAAGGTGAGATTTTAAATAACGCTGCTCCTGCAGCACCAGTAGCATATGGACTCGATGTTAGGGTTGGTTTTGTTAATAGTGGTATCATGGCGTTGTTTGACAGTGCTACGTATATGATTGACGGAAAAAATATTGAATCAATCCAGAAGGACGTCGACGTCGCCACAACAATATTGGGTCTAGCACGATACAGCGATGATTATTCAAGATCGGCTGGCCCATCAATGATGTTTGCAAAGGACACAACTAATCATCCTGAACATAGGAATGTAACTATAGGTAACGTAAGAGCTGCAGGAGGAGCTGCTGATGGCCCCGCAGTATTATCAATGAATAATAATTTCAACTTAGGATTCGCAGCACGTAAATCAATGTTGATAGGTGATAGGAGATCATTTTCATGTGCAATTCCACTTTCACACATATTTGGATTTTGCAGAAATGTCAGAAAAGTCATTTTCGGAGCTAAACACACAGTTGTACTTGTAAGAAAAGCCACTGACGATGACGCAATTTGGCGACCCGCTGGTGTTGATGTTGGTAAAGGAGTATTAACCAAACTTTCATTATGGACGCCAGTGATGACTCCATCAATATCTGAAGAAGATCGGTTACTATCTTTTATGAATCAGGGTGGTAAATCAGCGTTATCATGGTTGACAATGACCACAGATGCTATCCAGGGTAATATTAATGGTATATTCACGTGGCAGATAGCTTCTCAGCAGGGTGTTTCTGCACCACGGCATATAGTTATTGCATTTCAGAATGCTGCACGAATAAATAGTCAAGAACATAGTGCAATGATATTCGACAATCTTGGTGTTTCTGAAGTTTCATTAAGGATAAATGGACATCAAGAACCATCCGAGGATATTTTATTAAATTTTGATCAAAATCATGTAGCACGTGTATATCATCGTCTAATGAGGTTTTTGGGGCGTGATCAAAATATTGATACTGGTTTACAGATATCACAATTGGATTTTACAAATTTGTATCCGATCTATTACTTTTCGCTGGAACATTTGGATTTATACAGACAGTCAGTAGTTGATATACACTTTCGAGCTCGTGTTAACAGAAATATTGTAGAAATTCCTAATTACAGAGCAACAGCTGTTATCCTCAGCGATAAATCAATGATACTCGAAGGTGTTGGTGGACGAATGAGAGTTGTTGATGCTCCAGTAGAAAACATGTAATTAGATAGTTTATGAATATTATAATGTCATATAATCACGTTAGTGTTACCCTGACTCCTGGTCAGATCAAAAGGCTACAATCAGCATAAAATAATAACTGTGGAATAAAAATATTGCTAAAAAAAGAACAGATGAGCGGTGGAACAAATAAATTATCGTTGACCGAGCGTCAGTTCAGAAACTTCAATGAAGCCAAAATATCAAATAAAGGTATAAAACTTAATCTTTCTGCGGACGCTATCAAAGACATCGTTAAGACGGGTGGTATATTTCCACTTCTTGCAGCTATACTAGCATTAATTGCCGCTGCAGCCCCAGCTGTTGCAAAAGCAGCTGCATTAGGCGCTGTTGGAACCGCTGCTGGAATATTATTAAAGAAAGCAATGGGTCAGGGAATCATGCACGCAGAAAGCTCAAAAAAAAAAAAAAAAGATCACGGGCAAAACAACACGGAAGACGTCTAAGAGCACCAAACGTGCCACAGCCGGGCCGTCTAAGATTATCAGACCCAGCATACGGTCGCGGTCTAAGATTGCCAGGGACCCCTCATTCATGGTACGGAAAAGGCCTGACAGTTTACTGATATCGCCTATGTCCAATTTTGATTTACTCGATGCTGCTAAAAAATTAAAAATAAAAAACTTCAGAGGTGTTTTTATGCGTGATCAATTACCAAAACAATCAAACAATATTGAAACCGGCATTATTAATCTCGATAAAAACTCTGGTCCAGCCACCCACTGGGTTGGATATGCAATTGATCCACGTGGAATTATTTATTTTGATTCATATGGATTAGCACCACCGATGGAATTTCTGCATTATGTTAGCAGCATGCAAAGTATTCCAATCTGGTATTCAACGCTACCAACAAAAACATTAATTGATCCGCCAATATGTGGTCGTGAAGTACTTAACGTACTTGATGCTGTATCAAAATCAACAGAACCACCTCAAAAAGTTGTGCATAAATAAACTACGTTATCACATTTAAACAGATATTAATAAATATAATGGTAGATATTTACGGAAGATCTTCTCGTGGTAAAGCTCAGCAGCAAGGTGATTTATCTAAATACGCAACTCTCGATCAACTTAGAAATGAGATTGACGATTTATTAAACATCACCAGTGTTGATCAAAATGAAGTAGTTGTTTTTCAGGATAAAGAAGGACGATTAAAAACTAGTAATATACAACTGCCAGATGTACTCATACGAGATCCTAATGCGGTTGTTAATAATATCGTTACTTTTACTGATCAAGGTAAAATACAAGATTCCGGTACGTCAGTCAACGATTATATTAAGAAAGCTGGTGATTCATTCACGGATCACATTATCATGAACCGAAATAAAATTATAGACCTTGGAAACCCAGCCGCAGATACAGACGCCGCAACAAAGAAATATGTCGACGATCAAGAATCTAAGTACGTATTAGTCAACGGCGGTATAATGCGTGCATTTCTCAACATGAATAATAATGGTATTAATAATCTTAGAACACCAGAATCTGATTTTGATGCTGCAACGAAGAAATACGTCGATGATAAGGAAATTCCTATGACAACTTCGCTAAAAACAATCATTGACGAAATGACTACACTAATAATACTTTTTCTAGACATGTAGAAACGTTCTTAAATTTTTGTCGAAATATAAACAAAACCATTAAAGATTTTTTTGGGGAACAACCAACCGTTGACATAAAACTCTCCGACGTTAACATGAAACTCAATGATATTGTTAGTGGAATACCTAATATTGTTAAAAAACTAATCTGATTAAAATTCCACACGGACAAATTAAAAATATCGTATATACAGTAGCATCAGGATCATCAACATGGACACCACAAAATAACACTCTCGAACATACTGCAGAAGTAACTGGTTTATACAGGCTGTCCATGAGTGGTTTAGAAATTACTGCTGCCACTTCATCATCACCGAATGTATATCATAATCCTCTACTGGTGATGCTAACCAAGAACATCAAAGAAATATTTACGCTGATATCAACGGAAATGCCTCCGAAACGTTACTGGTGGTATCTGGAATTCGTAGCTGAAACTCCCTAATTAATTACTTAACGTCATTGTATAATGGATCAAAACCAAGGACCTCAATCCTACATCGACGTTCAACGTCACAGATATAATCAAGTGTGTAAATGTCAGACTGAATTAAAAAATATAATCGACGATTATACAGTAAAAGTAAAAAAATATCGCAGACGTATGGTTGTCATTGATATAATTGTTTACTCAGTTTCCACTATTGTTGCTGGGGCCGGATTATTATTATCAACAATAACAATGACGGCGCCTGCAGTTGTAACAATTGTCGTTTCAACTTCAACAACTGTCGCAGGCATTCTTAGTATTATAGCTAAGAAGATATCCGCATGTACAAATACTAAATTACACGAGTATATAACAAAATTATATACAGCAACAACAGCCTATTCTAAATTATCCTCGTATATTTCCTTGTACCTCAGTGATGGTAAAATATCTGATGAGGAGTTCGCAACGATAATGAAAACCTACGATGAAGCATTTAGTGACAAAGTCACTCACAATAACCAAGGCGAATTAAATAATAACAATAATAATAATGACTGACTCAAGAGAGCTACTTCAACAGATCGTCACTAATACAACCCCGTCAAAAACTACGATGATCTCATTAAGTTCGACCAATCCTGAGTTTAGCGTTAACTTTCCAACCGCAATTCCTGCAAAAGAAATAGCATTAGCACAATTGCGAGTTTATTATAGCTGGCCCAATATTAGATCAAAACTATTTGGTGGACTACAGCCAAATAATTCATTAATATTCGCTAATAAGAATAAGCCTGATGGAACTCCTGATTGGCAAGTAGTTAGTATTTCAACGGGCAGTTATCAAATAGAACAGATTAATGATGAGTTTCAACGTAGAATTAAATCTATTACAGGAAAAGAATCAAAAATAGCAATTACTGTTTACGAACCAACATTATCGGCGGTGATTGAAATAAATTCCCCTGATTATTCTGTAGATATTTATCAAAGTTTGATTAGATCAGTATTAGGATGGCCTGAAGTTGAACCAGTTTATCAAGGACCACCAGAACCACAACGATCTGATTTCGTCATAGATGTTGAAAAATTTATAAAACTTCCAGAATATCGAAAAACTTATCCATTTATAGAGAGTCCGGATGCTTATCGTGGTTATAAAAATTATAATCATTTTAAAGATTTCGTTCAGGGTAAAGGTACAACAAGAATATCAACAATTAACGTTTAAGAAATTAACTCAAAATCAAGACCAATTAAATCTGAACATGAACGTGTACTGAATGATCTAAGAAATTTATTTTCCAGCATCAGCACTTCCTACAACGATGACTTAAAAAATCAAATAATTGAAACAATACAACATTTGAATCAAGTTGCATCAGACTTAGAATATGTAAATAAGACTATCGTTGACAGAGAAAAAACATTAAACGCACCGGCAAATAGATTTCTTAATACTTACATAGTTAATGAAGACGGTCCTATTCAGCGTGTAAGTTATAAACGTTTATTTAAAACAGTATTTCTTAAATTTTATAAAATTACAGAAGAACAGCTACCAACATTTGTAATTCCGGGATTTAACTCTGAAGAGCTAAAGAAATCAGTTAATGATCTTATTGATGAACATTTTAAAAGAATATGTGATTCATGGAAAAAATTAATACCTACACCAACCATTCTTAAATATAATAAAGATCCACATGGTGGAGGCCGCCATATCTCACCTGGTATTGTTAATATAACATCAACGATCGCGGTCAATCTAGTATGTGACGTAATTGATGGCAGCTATCAAGTAGATCTTGAAAAATCCACTCAAGCTCAACAAGGGTATATATTATATTCATTTAGTCCTCAAGTGCAGCCCGGGGTGGTTAATTGTATCTGAGCCAATTAATCCAGTTTATCTACGTGTACATAATCCATTATTGTCAAGAATAAATTTCAAACTTACTGACCAGATAGGATACATTTTGGATTTAAGAGGGGAATTACTGAATATTAATCTATATGTACGCTCGTAGAACGTCCGAGTAAATATTTCCTGATATAATCAGGGGGAAAAAAAAATAATCTGATTCTGAAATAAAATATTTTTTTTACTGATTTTTCATAATCTGATGAGTAAATATATACTCCGATTCATGAAATAGTTAGAAATTTCTTTATCTGATAGGTAAATAGGTACTATTGTTAATGAAATAGTTAGAAATTTCTTTATCTGATGGGCTAAATCGTACTATTGTTAATGAAATGGTCATAAATTTCTTTATCTGATGGGCAGTTTACTAATCAAAATCATTAAAATCTGAATAATAATCAATTCCTATGATTATAGCAATTGTATATATAATGAAGCGAGATAACCCTGTACTCTCTGTAGAGTAAATTAAGCAGTTACCTCCCTCGTCACTACGTCAGCTCATAATACCACGAATATATCTTATTTTCTTTAATTATTTAGCGATGTATTTGTTCTTCGTTAGCAATTAGCTGTTACTGGAGCAGTAATTTGTAATAGAAAAGGATATTTATGCACCTTTTGACTGTGGTGACTTTAAATCACGTCGGTTTATGCAAGTGCGTAATTACAAATCAGAGTTATTTTTAACTCTCATAAACACACCTGTATACACGTATTTTAACTTAACGAACGGATAACCTATACAGAAAATGTAATGTGCGATTATTTTATGAATTATGTTTGTAAATTAAGTAAATCTACGCTACAGTTCTACCATAATTGTGATTTTATTCAGTATATTGGTCGTACGTAATTTGCCTGCTTATTCAGTGTTGGGTTAACTACATAATAATTTTAAAACGTCTATATGTCTGAATCGGAAAAATGGCTCAGTGTTATATCGTTGGGACTATCATACTGACGGCCGTGGTTCGATTCCTGTGGCTGACGAGTGTCGACAGTATTCGGAACGATGCCATTTTATATATAAAATTGGGGAGCGAAGCGCAGCTCCAACGAATTCAATACCCCCTCATCACGTTAAACAACGTGGTGAGTGCGTTTTGCACTTACCCCGGGGTTTGATTTGGTGGGGGTGGGGGTGGGTTATTGAATTCGCAATGCCTAGACAGTCCTCTGAATCTCTAAAGTTTCGTTTCGTTTAGTGATTCGCTGGGGGATGTGTCTATGCAAAAGCTCCCTAAAATAATCAGTAGCATGCCTGAACTCTCTACCTCATTGAAGAACCCCATAAAAGAACATTCAGAAAGAATGCTAGCCAATAGAAACAGGACATGGGGTGCCAATAACGGTCATAACAAAGACATCATCATGCAAAAAGGACCCCATGAAAGGCACAAAGGCTATCAAGGGGCCCAGTGACGGGTAACCGCTTAGGATGCTACTGATTATTTTTGATATTTTCAATAATATAATATAATATAATATAATATAATATAATATAATATAATATAATATAATATAATATAATATAATATAATAATAATAATATAATAAAATAACATAATAATAGTAGTAATAATAATAATAATAATAATAATAATAATAATAATAATAATAATAATAATATAACATAATAATAATAATAATAATATATAAAGACCAAGCCAGTCAACCTAACATAAGGACAAAGTCAGAAAGGTCAAGGGTCAAGCCAAAAGTCAAGTCAAGGTCAAAAGTCAAAGTTGAAAACTTGAATGTCAATTATTTTTTATTATAAATAAATATATATATAATGAACCATGAAAACATTAATGATATTATTTCTGCTATTAAAAAATTAAAACATGACGGAATAAAAATATCTGATAATCTTGATCCTCAAAAAATTATGTGCGATTTTGAATTATTACAACAACGAAAATTCGAGAATAAATACACATTATCCTCCAATTATAGATTCGTGAAGTTAATTTATCAATCTATGTTAGAATCCTTGGCAATGGTAAATGACACATAGGTGAAGCTATTTGCATCTCTTGCACGTTCAATCGAAAAGATTAGATCCGAATTGTCTCACGAGTACGAAAGAAAAAAAAATTGTGGACAATCGTGTAATGCAATTGAGAAAAATTATGTTATTTGATTCTGTCAAAAATGAAAGTGACACTGATAGCAGCGACAGTGAAGGTGGACCCCCTGACAGAGTCAGGGACTAAATAAAACCCCTGGCAAAATTGACAGAGTCAAACTTTACAGTAAAAATTTTTTTTTATTTATCCTGGTTTTTTTTTAAGAGTACAGAGTTATCCAACATATTCAAATATAATCAGCTGATCATATTTTATTCAATATGCAGATTTGTATGTTTTATTTGCGACAAATTGTACTGATTGTGAATGTATGCTAAAATATTTGGCAGCTGCATTTATTGATGGAAAAGTAATTTCTTGGCCTGTTTCTGTATTTACGGATTTAATAGATCTTCTTGCAAACTTTTTACATTTTCCTGTGTTTCCACGTGCAGAATTCTGACTCTGTGTAATAGCTTGCAGGTTACATAGATGATTATGTTTGGGATCTCCATCAATGTGATCAACTACAAGTCCATTTTTGATGATCCCATAAAAACATTCGAATATGAATATATGAGAATAATAATTTTTATTTCCAGCACGGAATCTAAAATAACCAAATTTATCAAGACTACCGACTGGGTTTTTCAATATGCAGTGCCTGATTACACCCTCTCTCGATGCTTCATAATTTTTTATTATAGGATGTTTAACAAATTCGTGTTTCTCATAGTACTCAATTTTCAATATTCTTATAATATCATTGTCGATCATTTTATCATGAGTCTGATTTGTTTGATTCATTATATATAAATTACATTTGTTTAAATCATTATTTGTTTGATTCATTATATATAAATTACATTTGTTTAAATCATTATTTGTTTGATTCATTATATATAAATTACATTTGTTTAAATCATTATTTGTTTGATTCATTATATAATCATTGTCAATATTATTATTTGTTTGATTCATTTTAATTATTTGTTTTTGAGAATCTGGCCAAATAATCTTCTGCTGATTTTATAGGAGATTCGCCCGACGTTTTCTTATCGTAATATCGTTTTAATTCCCTGTATTTTTTTCCGCCGCATTTTAAACACAGCTGAGTTTTTCCTCTTACTCCAACACCGCATTGAATACATGGTATTGGTCCTGTACTCCCATTTTTGATGCTTTGCATATGATATCCGCAATATTCGTTTACACACGATTTATTACAAGAAATAGTATGTCCGATTTTAAGCCAGGCACATTTGTTCTTTGTTTCAATCATTATTATATACTAAAATTTCAATTTGAATATTTGCCTTAATTATAATGGATAAAAAATTATCCAAAGTTGAACCTTATAGACCTAGATTTGATCTTGACAGACTATCAGAATATAAATTTAGTACTTTGATGCAAGATATAGCTTTAACAAATGAGGATATAACCGAACGTATCCGTGAAGCAAAGAAGGAATTTCGTAATAGTGGTGCTGCTCATGTTTGGTCAACATTCAGAGTCGGAAATGTTACTAATATGATGAATGACGAACGAGGAAAAGCAATTATTAATCACCTTGATGATCAAAAATATTTTATTTTAATAAAATTTATTGTAAATACAGAAGAAGATAGTTGGATTATTCGTGGCAATTTGATCCAGTCCGCATACAGTCGGGAAATAATATTGTTCTTTTGAGTAATAAATCTAAACCCGGAATACTAACCGGTGTTGACAAACCGTATTATGAACGCGCATATCCCGTTACTGCGGTTGTATATGCAATATATCCGCTGAATAATAAACCTGACGTTGGGGATCTCAAACCGATGAGACTGTCAGAGTCAAGAATAAACTGTATAGCTGAACGAGTTACAGAACATTTCATAAATGCGATACGTGTTAATGGTTTAACAGATTTACGACGTAAAAAAATAAATACGTGGGCA
>JAECUM010086433.1:0-11380 GCA_016617855.1 Megalonaias nervosa | reverse complement strand
ATGGCTTGTTGATATCAGCAGTGGATTTTTTGTTTTATTTGTATAGTCGATACAATGAATAGGTAATTCTGACATGCGTTCCGAACAACAATAGATTATGTCATCAATTTCATTTATTTCGTCATGTTAGACGGTTATATCATGTTATTAATTTTTACTTTTCTTAATCTCATTCTAACTTTCTCGAAACAGGGAGTAAGTATTATATCTCCATCTTTATAATACTTCCTAAAAACAATCATCTAATGCACATGACAACCGATTTGAAAATTTGACCAGTTTCTCCTGCAAGTCCTCTTATTGTTTTAGTCCTCTCTTTTCTTCAGACGACGAAAGTTGATATTGAAGGAAAGCAGTAGATTAAACACAAAGTATTGATTCCTTGAATAGAAACACTGTTGTAATTAGCGTTTTTTGCTGCTGCTAAGGCACTAATGTTATCTTACATTATAGTCAAATAGTATAATAATCTGAATGAATGTCAGTTTCTGATTTTATCATGTAAAGATTATCCAAATGAGGAAGTGGAATTTCACCAGAAAAAGATATATTAATTTTGTTTTGTTGCTGCTCTAATTTGTTTGCATCTTTTTCTGGAATTGTCTTGTGTCCAGCTGAAGTAGGAAATATTTGAAAATTTATATCGATTGATTGTACGATGCAATTTCTTCTTTCACTTTTCTTACCTTGTTTGAACTAATTTCCAAAACATGAGTACTATCCAATAGTATATGAAATCATAGCAAACATATCGATTCATTTGATAATTAGTTATATCCAGGACAAATAACACATTATAGATATTTCGGGTATATGAACGCTTACTCACGGTTAAGATATAGGAAGATCCCAGTGTATGGCAACAATTTTGTTCGATTATATATATATATATATATATATATATATATATATATATATATATATATATATATATATATATATATATATATATATATATATATGTATGTGTATGTATGTATGTATGTATGTGTATACATCCGGTGAAAGAGATATATTCACGAGCATGTCTTGCTTATAACTTCAATGACAGTTTTGCTTTAATATTATTGTCGACACAACAAAAGATGAACTGCTGACATCAGTTGCAAAGTAATGTTATTTTTTTCGGATATAAAGATTGATTGTATAATTTTAAACCTATATATGTCTTCCTAATTTTGCTCGAAAATAATTGAGAGCAGTATATCAAGTCTGAAAATTTATCGATTAATGTATGATTAATATCCAAGATTTTCTTATAAACCTCTTGAAAGTGATTAATATCCAAAACAGGTAATACGATACTAACAGTCTGGCATACATTGACAAATGAATAGTGCTAAAAATATTGAACTGTCTATGGCAACGAGTATGTTATGATACATAGAGACACATACGGTGCAAGAGATATAGAGCCATAGATGATCTGTTGATGGCTGCAGTGGAGTTTTGTTTTTATTTGTATAGTCGATAGAATGAATAGGTAATTCTGACATGCGTTCCGTGCAACTATAGATTATATCATTTTCATTTATTTATATTAATAATCGATTCTATCATATTATTAACTTTTGCTGTTCTTTCTTTCATTGTAACCTTCGCAAAACAGTCGGTACGTATCAGAGCTGCAAATTTTTTAATTCTTTCTCAAACGAGTCCCCTAATACACATGACAAACGACTTGAAAGTCTGCTCAGTTTCTCTCCCAATTCCATGTTTTCTGTTTTCTTCCTCTCTATCGTGCCGACGACGAAAGTTAAACTTGTGGAAAAGCATTGTATGAAGCACACATTATTGATTCATTCAAGGGCAAGACTGATGTAGTTAATCTCTTTCGCTGCTTTAAAGGCATTAATGTAAATATCTTATATGAAAGTCAAATAATGTAATAACGGTATCGTCTACTGAATTGAATCTCAGTTGTATCATGTAAAGATGATCCGAATGAGGCAATGGGATTTCACCAAAATAAGATGCATTGATTTTGTTTTGTTATTGCTCTAATTTTCTTTGCATCTTATTCCGGAATTATGTCCTTTCCTGCATAAATAGGAAACCTTTGATAATCTATTACGATTGATAGTATCATGCAATTTCTTCTTTCACTTTTCTATCTTTTTTGAACTAATTTCCAAAATGTGAGTGATATCCAACAGTATATGAAATCTTTGCAAGCGTATGGATTGACTTGCGGATCATATTAAACATTTTATATCATAAACAAGTTAGATCCAGGATAAATACCACATTACATATATTTCGGGTATATGAATACATACATCTTGTTAAGATATAGGAAGATCCCTCTGTATGATAACCACTTTGTTATATATATATATATATATATATATATATATATATATATATATATATATATATATATATATATATATATATATGTATATATATATATATATATATATATATATATATATATATATATACACATGTGGTGATAGTTATATACAACCGGAAATAGCTTGTTCATTACTACAATGACATTTTTGCTTTAATATTATGTCTGATACAACGATAGAGAGCTGCTAACAAAAGTTCCAAATAGTAATGGGTTCGTTGTCTTCAAATATGAAGATTGATTGTATCATATGATTTCTTTGTTTATTTTTGTATCTTTGCTATAGACAATTTCCTAACCTTGAGTGCTATGCAGCAGTATATCAAGCCTAGGCAAATATATCGATTCATTTGCGATAAATAGCCAACATATGAACATAAATCAGTTGAAAGTGACTAATATCCAAAACAGGTAATACAATACCAACAGTTTCGGATACATGAATAAATGCATACCACTAAAAATATTGAACTGTCTGGAACGAGTATTTTATGATACATAGAGACACATACGGTAAATGAGATATATAGCCTGAGATAGCTTGTTGATAGCTCCAGTGGATTCTTGTTTTATTTGTGTAGTCGATAAAATGAAGCGGTCATTCTGACATGCATTCCGAAGAACAATAGAGTATATCATCATTTTCATTCATTTAGTAATATTAGTCGGTTCTATCATATGATTGATTTTTACTTTTATTTATTTCATTTTAACCTTCACGAAACAGGGGGTAAGTATTTTACCTCCATATTTTAAATACTTTCAAAAAACAGTCATCTGAGACACATAGCATATGATTTGAGAAACTGATGAGCTTCTCTTCCATTTCTCTGTTACATGTTTCAGTCCTCTCTGTCGTGTTGATATTGTATGAAAGCAGTAGATGAAACACAAACTATAGATACATTCAATGGCAAGACAGTAGCAATTATTCTTTTGTTGCTGCTGGAAAAAAAATTAATGCAAATATCTTACATTATATTCAAACAATGTAATAACGTTATCGTCCCCTGAATTGAATGTCAGTTTATGATTTTGTGATGTAAAGATGACCCAAATGAGGCACTGGAATTTCACCAGAATAAGATACATTGCTTTTGTGTTCTTGTATCTCTAATTTTGTTTGGATATATTTCTGGAATTATGTCGTATCCCGCAAACACAGAAAAGCTGTTTTAGATATATTACGATTGATTGTATGATGCCATTGCTTCTTTCACTTTTCTAACTTTGTTAAAACGTCAATGCTATCCAACAATATATAAATCTTTGCAAGCATATCGATTCATGTGCGAATCACATGAAACGTTTTGTATGATAAACAAGTTATATCCAGGACAGAAACCACAATACATATATTTTTGATATATGAATACATACATAAAGTTAAGATATAGCAAGATCACAGTGTATGGTAACCAGCTTGTCATATGACATATATATATATATATATATATATATATATATATATATATATATATATATATATATATATATATATATATATATATATATATATATATATATATATATATATATATATATATATATATATATATATTGTGAAAGAGACATATACCCACCACACTTGGCTTGTTCATTACTACAATCACACTTTGCTTTGACATTATGAAACAGAGCTGCTAACATAAGTTCTAAATAGTAATGGGAATTTTTTCTTCGTATATAAAGATTGATTGTATAACTATATTGCAATGTATATTTTCGTAACCGTTCTCGAAATAATTTCCAAAGCTGGAGTGGTATCCAGCAGTATATCAAGTCCCTGCAATGATGTTGATTTATTTGCGATTAATATCAAACAGTTTCATATAAACCAGATGGAAGTGACCAACATCCAACACAGGTAATATACTACTTACAGTTTCGGATACATGGACAAATGTATACCACTAAAAATATCGATCGGTTTATGTAAACGAGTATGCTATGATATATAGAGAAACATATGGTGCGTGAAATATAGAGCTATAGATAGCTTGTTAATAGCTGCAGTGGATTTGTTTTTACTGGTATAGTCGATACAATGAATAGGTAATTCTAACATGCGTTCCGAACAGCATTAGATCAACTCATCATTTTCATTTTAGTAATATTAGACGGTTGTATCATAATATTAATTTTTATTTTCTTTACTTCATTCTAACCTTCACCAATCAGCTCGTAAGTATTATATCTCCATAGTTTCTAATACATTCTAAAAACAGTCATCTAAGAGACAGAAGAAACGATTTCAAACACTGATAAGTTTCGCTTCCAATTATCTGATAAATGTTTCTGTCCTCTCTATCGTGCAGACGACGAAAGTTGAAATTGTACGAAAGCAATAGGAGAAACACCAATTATAGATTCCTTCAATGGAAAGACTTGCAATTAGCTTTTTTTGCTGTGTTAAAGGCATTAATGCAAATATCTTACATTATAGTCAAATACTGTTATACCGGTATCATCCACTGAACTGAATGTCAGTTTCTGATTTTATCATGTACTGGTTTTCCGAATCAGATAGTGGAATTTCACCCGAATAAGATATATTGATTTTGTTTCTTCTTGCTCAAATTTTGTTTGCATCTATTTCTGGAGTGATGTCGCATCCAGCAGAAATAGGAATGCTTTGTTAATATATTACGATTAATTGTATGTTACAATGTCTTCTTTCTCCTTTCTAACTTTGTTTCAACTAATTTACAAAACGTGCGTGCTATCCAATGGTATATGAAATGTTTGCAAACATATCCATTCATTTCAGAATCATATTTAAAATTTTGTATCATAAACAAGCTAGATCCAGCACAAATACCACTATATATATATATATATATATATATATATATATATATATATATATATGGTATATATATATATATATATATATATATATATATATATATATATTCGAGTACATGAATACATACAAACGGTGTAGGAATATCCTAGTTTATGGTAAACAGTTTGTTATATTGCATATATACACATCTGGTCAGAGAGATATGTAGCCATGCATAATTTGTTCATTACTATAATGACATTTTGCTTTAATATTATAGTCGATACGAGGAAAGAGAACTGCTGAGATATTTCTAAATAGAAATGGGAATGTTTTTCTTCAAATATAAATAATGTTTGAATCATTTGCTTTTTTATTAATTTTTCTAACTTTGTTTGAAATAATTTCCAAAACCTGAGCGCTACCCAGCAGTATATAAAATTTCTGCAAGTATATCGAATCCTTTGCGTATCATATCCAATAGTTTCATAATAAGCAAGTTATATCCAGGAAAAATACTACAATACATATATTTCCGGTACATCAATACATACATACGGATAAAGATATATGAAGACCCTGGGTAACCAGATTGTTTTATTACATATATACTCATCTGGTGAGAGGGATATATAGCCATACGTAGCTTTTTGATTGCTGCAATGAGAATGTGCTTTATTAGTATTGTCAATACACAGAAGAAAATGCTGCTGATGTAAGTTATCAATTGTAACATATTGTGTAATCTTGTTCCTAGTTAGAATGATATTAATCAGTAGTTTAATGCTATTCATTTATATTTATTTTTCTTGTTTTTTCACTATATCCTTCACAAAACGGGGAGAGATTATTATGTATCCATATTTTCTAATTCTTTTTCAAAACCGTCGCCTGACAGAAGGAACAGAACAATTCAAAATGTGATTCGTTTTTCTTGCAGTATCTTGCTTATTGTCCTAAACATCCACGAAAACACAGGGGACGGTTTGGAACTGGCGAAAGAACAAAAAACAGAGTATCTCTCATGTAGATTTTGATAACTGAAGTTGTTGGAACCAACTGCATGAAAATTACCGATGTGAATAAAAGCAATGTGTTACCTTTAGTGTTTTCTCCCTTACTTGACAAACTGTTACCATGTCTGTTTGAATTATTGTCCAGTAATGTAATGTCGGTATTTTCAACTGAATTTGGTGAGTTTGAGATTATATCAAGTAGCATTGATTCCAGTGAGGTGGTGGGATCTCATGTGTATCAAACAGTTTGATCTTCCGTTCTTGTTGTTCACATTTTACTGTATTTTACTTCAAAATTGTGTTGTACGCAACAGAATGGGAATGTTTTTTCACATATAATGATTGACTGTATAATCTAACTTCTTTGTTTCTTTTTCTCACTTTGTTTGAAATAATTTGCAAAACGTGAATGTTATCTAGCAGTATCTATATACTCTGCAAGTATATCGATCCATTGGGAATTATTTTCAACATTTGCATCATAAACAAGTTGAGAATGACTAATTTCCAGGATAAAATGTCACAATACGTAACTTTCGTTTCTGTGGACACATGAATGCGGATAAAGATATCAGAAATTCTTAATCTATGGGAACGAGTTTGTTATAATAAATATAGATACATATGGTGAAAGAGGAATATATCCATATATAGCGTCGTGGTTAATATAACGAACAAATAATTCCGAGATAAGTTTCAAATGATAATATATTATTATCAGGTTCCTCTTTGCAATGATATTAATCTGTAGTATCATATTATTGATTTTTTTTTCTTTCTTTTCATTATGTCCTTCACGTAACAGTTGGTAAGTATTATATCTATATATTATCTTAAACTTTCTCTTAATATATATATATATATATATATATATATATATATATATATATATATATATATATATATATATATATATATATATATATATATATATATATATTTATTGATTCATTTGAGATTCGTATCCAACATTTTCATCAAAAGAACCCCCATTGAGAATGACTAATAAACCGGAATACATAGCACGATAAATATAAATGTGGACACCTGGACGAACATTCGGATAAAGATATTAGATGATCCAATATATGTAACAGATATAGACAAATAAAGAAGCTAACATTAACTAATCGCTAGAAACAGATAACAAATTATATATCTTCTTGGATATATGGATGCATGGAAACAAAGTAATATATTGGAGCATTCCTGTTTATTGGAACGAGACTGCTATAATATAAAGAGATGAATGTAATGAATGATATCGAGCTATTGATAGCTAGTTGATTCTTACAAAGGAATGATTAGTTTATATTATTTTATGTAAGAACATTAATATGTTTAGTTTAGTTTGAATTAATGTAGGAATCTTCCACTGATTTATATGTCCATTAGGAAATATTACCTAATATTTCCAAAACTGTGTTGTGTTCAGCGGAACAACGATGAATAAAAAAATATCACTTTCCTATTTGCATTTTCTCACATCGATTCATTTGTATAATATAACATACATTTTGGTGAAGGGGAAGTTGAGAAAGCATAATCACCTTGAATACATACTAAAACGAACATTCTTTGGATACAGTGATGAGTGCATTCACATAAGTATATTGGAGCAACTTAGTCTATGGAATCAAGTTTGTATAATACAGACTGTAACTAATACAAATATGCATATATAGTGAATGAGATCTAGGCACAGATAGCTTGCTAATTAATAACAAGGTCTTTAAGTATACGAGTTTCGCATTCCAGTTCTTATAATATATATGTTTAATTCAGTTTATAAATAATCTTTATGTCAGCAATCTGTAAAGTTAATACTTTTCTTAGTGATCCTCATGTGATGTACATACTAAAAGAACTCCATGATCGCTTTCTAAAATTCGAACATTATGTAGAGAATATAGGCAACATTTTTTATTTATATCCGAACTATCCTGTCCGCCTGTCTCTTTTAAGAAAACAAGACTGGAAACGAAATTATGAGAACTGTTGTTTTAATCATGTTAATTATTAACTGAGGTTCAATAGATAAGAACTTTTCAGCATTTAACTGACATATAAACCGTCTGTAACATCCTAAAGTTGAGCCAATACCTTCACTACACCATATTTATATCATGCAATCTTTAATTATTTGTTTAAATATTGTAATGAAAAAATATGTATCTTAGACCCTTTGCTTAGTCCATATAAAACGAGCCCAAATAAAGATAATATTTTTTTCTCTTGAGTTGCCCATTTAATAAGATTATTTTAATCAGGGTGCTTTAACATCCGATAATAGTTCATGGAATAGCTGTTTTGAGCCAGATGTAACACATCGTGTACAATATGTAACACATAATTGTTATCTGTGGCATTCTCTAACTGCACATGCATTATTCATTATTTTACTCCATCTGATATACATAACATGCATTCAGTAGACTTCCGGTCCTGAACACTCAACATATGTATGACTGAATACTAAACACCTTTATTTATACAAGGAATCACAACCAATCAACTAACCTCTAAAATACCATCGATAATTCTCTCTCAGCATGCTGTCTTTCTAAACATAACGACTTTTTGTTAAATATAGATGTTATACCAATATTGATCTACAATTTCTTAATAATAATAATAATAATAATAATAATAATAATAATAATAATAAGAGTAACTATAAGCATAACAACAATAATACTGCAAAATTAATGTACTATCTAATATTATTTTGAACTTGAATTAAACCTTTCTTATATAGTGGATACATTATAACTTTGACCTGTTCCTCAGGAAATATACAAGAATCTAACAGTTTATTAATCATAATCGGTGAGAAGGGTACACTAGCAATGACAACGTTTTGGAATTCTCGCTTACCATGTAGTCACTTCCACATTTCTCCCTTATCAATAGTTTTACTTGTAATGTACAATTTCCTATGTAATTTAAAATTGCACTACTGTTGTGGCTAATGTTAAAGGACACCTGCCATACTATAGCATTTTTCTTTTTACATCAGATTTGCATTACATGACTAAAAGTAGTTATACTCGCAAAGAATGAATAAGAAAAATTATCAAGTGTAAAGAAGAAATAACGATTTAATTACTCGAAACATAAGTATAAAACGCTGTTACTTCCTCTTAGCTACTATTTCCCACCTATAGAGGAAGCCAACCGGAAATGACGTACATATATCCCCACAAGACGAAGTACATGCTTCTTGTTGTCGAAAAATAAAACACTTTAAACTAGGGAACATTTAGATGAAACTATTCAAAACTAATTTTCTGTTCACCCTATGCGTGCACGACGCACTTGACTGTGTCGCTTTCAAAACTGTTCCATTCTTTGAACTTATGTTCAAAATTCCCGTTAATAAAGGTAAAAAGGAACCAATGCTGGCTTCCCTATGCCAGCCGGCATCAACTACATATACGGAGTTCATGATATATATTTTTTTTTCTTTAAAAAATATGCATGTTGAAAAAAGAAGGAATACATGATTATTATGCAAGGTTAATTACCTTCATTTTATTTTCAAATAAGTGTTTTGTTTATCTATTTTATTGTACCGTGCTAGGGGAGGAGGACACATTCAGCACAAAATAATTTCGTTTCTCAAGTCTTGGGCTTAGCCGTAGGCAGCGATCGCGAACCCTGGGGTAAGAAACACCTGGGCCACTCCTAGTTCTTGTTCAAGCAAAATATATCCCCGGTTGCCACCCCCCTCCTTATCGGCCCTGGTCTTTGGACATATACCTTGATGAAAAAAGTTACACCATAAGTTCTGGGATAGGAACAAAATAATTATTGTTTCCTGTCCCGATATATACGGTAAATAAGGTATATATATATGTGTGTGTGTGTGTGTGTGTGTGTGTGTGTGTGTGTGTGTGTGTGTGTGTCTTCTTACGCATGTAGGGGGGATGCAAGTCATTATCAGAAAGAAAATGAATGAAAACACAGGGTTCTGTATTATTAACGTGTGTGATGAGATTGTAAAATTAAATGTGCATGCACCATCTGACTCTTTACGACATCGATAGAATCGAAAGGAAGACAGAGAGTGAAAAGACAGAATTTGCTAGGTCAGTCGTGCAAATGTTACAAAATCAAAATATATGGGTACATAATTAAAACAAAGACGAACGTTGTGTTTGATGCTGGCCACTTTCGTGACTTTGTATTGAAATAAATGAAATGTATTGAACCCAAAATTTGCTATGTAAATACAGAATAACATAACTATTTAGACAAAGTCTAAAGAGTAAACATGCAAGAAAATTGAACAATGAGACATACGGTAAAATACAGAAATATTTTGAGGCTGCAACCGCCATAAGCATAAATACAGCAAATAGAGCTTGCTGCATTTCTGGCAGCCACAAAATGAGGGTGGGGCAAAGACAAAAATGTCCAGCATCAAAGAAAAGACAAATAAATGGTGATCAATATTAAACCGATGAAATACTGTATTGCTGGGGCAGTAGAGCACCCTCTTTTGCCCCGGTAGTGGGGCAGTAGAGAACTCTCGTATGCCCGGGTAGTTACGATATATCCAGCCTGTTTGAAGGATGGGGAAGAAAACTTTAAAAAGGATTCGCGTACTTCATGAATGCGCTGTTGGTCTTCCGGAGCTGTTAGAGTACCCTCATACGCTCTTAGCGGTCGAAACGGCAGGCAGACAACGATTAGTTCAGGTCGAGTGTATGCAATCCCAACAAGTACGGTCGATGACCAGGGATCTAGGTCTGCGAAACTCACGAGACCTGAAAGAGACAGTAACACACACAGCCAAATGGCGATCTTAACAAAATGACTGAAGTATTACAAAGCCGAGACCCTTTTGCCTAACCTAATGTATTTCTTAAATGCATCTGATCTCCAGCGGCCTAATTCCCTTATTTGATTGTTACTGAAACCTTGTCTAGCTGCCTCAGTGGCGGCTCCAATTCTGAAACTATGGAACTTAATTTGGTAAGAGTTCAGGCCACAAAAGCAAAGTGCTCTTTTAAGTTCCGTATTAAATTCTACTCTAGAAACTGGATGCCCATTTCGGTTCATGAAAAGTGGTCCTAGAGTAATACCCCTGAGGGTCAAGTATGCTTGTAAATGATCTATCGGACATATAGCAGGATTTTGTTGGGCAGCAACCTGCAAGATATATGGTTGCCCTGTATATATATATATATATATATATATATATATATATATATA
>JAECUM010086422.1:0-10689 GCA_016617855.1 Megalonaias nervosa | reverse complement strand
TAGCGGACACACTCGGCATTGATGTGAGTTCATTCACCCAGTCGATACACAGTTGACTCTCGTCAATCTAACTCCGTTCAAATGGCAAATATATGCATTTGCATGTGATATAAATAAAATATATGTATAGTATGTACGCTGTATCACTGATATACCACTCGTTGTATAAATGTTTCATTAAAAGGAAACTCGGCAAGCCTCGTTTCCTAATATGAAAAATTTATATATCTCGTGGTATATCATTGATACAGCGTACATACCATATATATATATATATATATATATATATATATATATATATATATATATATATATATATATATGAAGAGAGAGAGAGAGAGAGAGAGAGAGAGAGAGAGAGAGAGAGAGAGACGAAGACCGGCAGTCATACCAAAAACTTATAAAAATGGTACTAACAGCTGACTCGCTAGGCACTCAGCATTAAGTGGTTAGTGTTAGGACTGGTCAGCCTGGTGTGAGGATAATGTGGTGGGACATCGTGCTACACGTCTGCGGCATGATGCCCCAGTTCGAGACATCACTATAAACTGCCACACTGCAGACATCGTAGAGATACGACTGAAAGTTTTTTTTAAAGTTACATTAAAAATCGAAAACACACACACACACACACACACACACACACACACACACACACACAAAAGCCAACAACTTTTTAAAAATTTCAACCGTGAATTTATTTCCTCTGAATACAAAGTGAAAATGTATTGTGAATTATAGACGAATGTCGTTACTAATAGCAACTTAAGCAACATTTAAAGTTAATGAAACTGAAAGATTTGTTAAGTTTTCCTTCCAGCGTGCATCTAATTCCATCAGCTTGACAATAGGCAATTAACCTTCATATTCAACTAATCCTTGTACAGCTGCTCTTTCAGAATCATGCTGTTACGGCAATAGGCGTCAGGGTATTGATCAGAAAATCCACCAAATCTTCTTCACAATTTCCGCCAGATTTTCTTTTTGTACCAAACGAACGCAATTTCTTGGAACATGACCTCGAACTAAGTTACGTTCGTTCACCTATAGTAACAAAAACAACATTGATAATGTCTACGGAAAGCCATCTGGATCCTAAGATGTCCAAGTATCCTTAAAACACATAATAAGATTACACAAATGAAAAGTGTTTTCGTGACCACATGATTTAAACGAATCTTTCTAAGATAAAATCTTAAACGGGATCAGGTATTCAAGAGTCACTGAACGTCAATTTCAAACTCTGTCTAAAATGGCTGTACATTGAACCGATAACAGGTTTAAACACAGATAATACTGTAAGACACTTCCATTAAACTGGTGTTTATTCGAATACTTCATGCGTCACAAGTCGATAGCTATGTTAAACATTAACTTTTGATATGATTAATTGAGAAAAAGAAAGAGAAACCCTTGTTTGTGTCACTCCAGGCTATCGTATTGGCTTGACCGTTCTTATATTGCTTTTCAGGAAGAAGGTTTGATGACATTTAATTGTGATAGACTCTTGTATACGTAACCGTAAATGGAAAAGAGGAACCGTTAGAGAGGAAGGAGGGATACATGAGATATATTCAGTTTTGTATTTGCATTGTATTATATAAAATCGTGATATAAATTCTATCATTTTGTAAATCATCCCTCTAGATATGAACTTGTAATAAATTATATATTGTGCTCCGAATGGACAACGATATCGTAAGACCATCTAACTTATTTCTTTTTGCAATTGTTTTGTATCTTCTCAAATGAGGTAACTTAATTTTAAGCAACGGTATGTGAACAATGCAACAGGTTCAACTTAGCTGCATTACTACTTCAACACGACCAATCCGATAGTTGATAAAACGTTGCTGATTAGTTAATGTTGATTAACTTCGTTGTGAGTAATTACTTAATGCTATACATTGACTTTGTTTGTTTGTCAACAATTAAGTAGCACTATACTTTGACTGTGTGTGCTTCTCAGTAATTAAGTAATACTATCCCTTGACTGTGTGTGCATATTTTACTTTGATCAAATACAGTAGACATCTATATACTGAGATTATTTCTTACCTGGATTCCAACAGTCACTCGTCTGATAACTGTAACAATGTTTTGCTAGCTGAAACTTGCCGGGGGCGAGAATCTAATCTACGGTAAAACCTTGTCTAAAACATATGGTTGAATGAACAGAGGATTCTCAGTGACCGATCCGGACAAAAACTTTTGGGGGTCAAGGAGAAAATGCTGAGAATGCTTAATCAGCTACTGAAAGGTCTGAAGATCGCATCAGATTTACCCCCAGTTATGACTTAAAAAGGGACGTCCTTGCACTTCCCGTTTAGAAACAATGACACCCTAGTAATCCAGAAGAATGACACGAATGAAAGATCAGAAAGAGCGTAACATCATTGGAACTGTCGGCTCCTTGAGATTTCCACTGAGCAGAAAGCATATGTGAAGTTTTACAACAGTTGCTATTTGTATTATATTAAAAATGTTGTCCGTTTTATTGCTTCTCTACCTTGTTCATTACATTGAACCCGTATTTTATTCAGTACAATGTCATCTTCTTCATTTTGTCGTTTAATTCCTGTTTAATATTTTTTATTGTTTTGACAGATAGCTGGATTAGTTTGCTGAAATTGTAGCTAAGTACTTTATTGTAAGTAACATGTAAGTAATCATTTTATAAAGAACACGTCGCAGTCAGCATGAGAATAAGATCCATTGGTAAGTACACCCTATTTATCATTATTAGGCTATGTGTTTGATGAGGTGGAAGATTTAATATTGGCTTAATACTCTTTTGTTTTATGAATGATTATAATGTAAGTAATCGTGTACATTTTAGTTCATAAGGAATACCGTACGCATACATGTTTAAAATATTTGCCCCAAAAGCAGGCATAACCAACTAAATCAATAGGCGGATTGTAGTTACAGAGGAAAACTTCATGATTTCAGTAATACTATAAACAAAACATATTTTCCCCCTTTAAAACATTTTCTTGTAGTTTGACGTTAAATTAAATAAGTAGGTAGGTTTTATTTAACTGTTCAAACGTCCAGATCCCAGCAGTATTACTATCATAAAATAGTTTCATTTCTCTTGAAAGATATAACCTTGAAGCATGACGTTATACAACAGCATGATGTTAAACAACATCATTTCAATAAAAGCAGGAAATTGAGAAGGCTTTTGTGATTATCTGAGCGATGTGAGGGTTTTTCGGCAGGCAAGGAAACACTCACTATAGTATCTACAATTTTGTGTAGTCAAAGAAGCACTCATTATAGTATCTACAATATTCTAGCACTCACTATAGTATCAACAATTTTCTGTAGGCAAAGAATAACTCATTATAGTATCTACAATTTGTCTGTAGGAATAGAAGCACTCACTATATAATCTACAACTTTCTGTAGGCAAGGAAACACTCACTATAGTAAATAAAATATTCTGCAGGAAAAGAAACATTCACTATAGTATCTACAATTCTCAGTAGGTACAGAAGCTCAAGTATCTATAAATTTCTGTAGGCAAAGTAACACTCACTATAGTATCACTGTAGGCAAAGAAACACTCATTATACTATCTACAAAACAAACTGCAGGCAAAGAACCACTAACTATAGCATCTACAAATTTCTGTATTCAAAGAAACACTCATTATACTATCTACAAAACAAACTGCAGGCAAAGAACCACTAACGATAGCATCTACAAATTTCTGTATTCAAAGAAACACTCATTATACTATCTACAAAACAAACTGTAGGCAAAGAACCACTAACGATAGCATCTACAAATTTCTGTATTCAAAGAAACACTCACTATAGTATCTACAAGACAAACTGTAGGCAAAGAAATACTCACCATAGTATCTACAATTGTCCATACGCAAAGAAACACTCATTATACTATCTACAAAACATACTGCAGGCAAAGAACCACTAACGACAGCATCTACAAATTTCTGTAGGCAAAGAAACACTCACTATATTATCTACAAGACAAACTGTAGGCAAAGAGACACTCACCATAGTATCTACAATTGTCTTTACGCAAAGAAACACTCATTATACTATCTACAAGACAAACTGTATGCAACGAAACACTCACGATAGCATCTACAAATTTCTGTAGCAACGAAACAATCACTATATTATCTACAAGACAAACTGTAGGCAAAGAAATACTCACCATAGTATCTACAATTGTCTGTACGCAAAGAAACACTCATTATACTATCTACAAAACAAACTGCAGGCAAAGAACCGATCACGATAGCATCTACAAATTTCTGTATTCAAAGAAACACTCACTATAGTATCTACAAGAGAAACTGTAGGCAAAGAGACACTCACCATAGTATCTACAATTGTCTGTACGCAAAGAAACACTGACTATAGTATCCACAAGACAAATTGTATGCAATGAAACACTCACGATAGCATCTACAAATTTCTGTAGGCAAAGAAACACTCACTATTGTATCTACAATTGTCTGAAGACAAAGAAACACTCACTCTAGTATCTATAAGATAAGCAGCAGGCAGGGAAACACTCACGATAGCATCTACAAATTTCTGTAGCAACGAAACAATCACTATATTATCTACAAGACAAACTGTAGGCAAAGAAATACTCACCATAGTATCTACAATTGTCCGTACGCAAAGAAACACTCATTATACTATCTACAAAACAAACTGCAGGCAAAGAACCGATCACGATAGCATCTACAAATTTCTGTATTCAAAGAAACACTCACTATAGTATCTACAAGAGAAACTGTAGGCAAAGAGACACTCACCATAGTATCTACAATTGTCTGTACGCAAAGAAACACTGACTATAGTATCCACAAGACAAATTGTATGCAATGAAACACTCACGATAGCATCTACAATTGTCTGTAGGCAAGGAAAAAATCACTATAGTATATACAATTGTCTGTAGGCATAGAAGCACTCACTATAGTACATACAATTGTCTGTAGGCAGAGAATCACTCCCTATAGTAAATACAATTGCCTGTAGGCAAAGAAACACTCACTATAGTATCTACAATTTTCGGAAGGCAACGAAGCACTCATCATAGTATCTACAACTGTCTGTAGGCAAAGAAACAATCACTATAGCATCTACAATTGTCTGTAGGCATAGAATCACTCCCGATTGTATCTACAGGCATCTGCAGGTAGAAAAACACTCATTATAGAATCTATAATTGTCTGCAGGCAACGAAACATTCGCTATAGTATCTACAATTGACTGTCAGCATAGAAGCACTCATTATAGTATCTACAATTGTCTGTAGGCATAGAAGCACTCCCCATAATATTTACAATTGTCTATAGGCATAGCAGCACTCACTATAGTATCCACAATGTTCTGAAAGCATAGAAGCACCAGCAATAGTATCTACAATTGTCCATAGGCAAAGTAACAATCACTACAGTATCTACAATTGTCCATAGGCAAAGTAACAATCACTACAGTATCTACAATTGTCCATAGGCAAAGTAACAATCACTACAGTATCTACAATTGTACAGTAGGCAAAGAAACTCTCACTCTAGTATCTAAAAAATAACCTGTAGACATAGCAAAAACACAATATTATCTACAAGATAAACTGTTCTCAAAGGAACGATCAGTATGGTATATACAAACTTAACTGTAGTCAAAGAAACACTCACTACAGTATCTACAATTATTTGTAGGCAAATTAACACTCACCATAGTATCTACAAGATAAACTGTACTGAAAGAAATACTCACCATGGAATCTACAATTTTCTATTGTCAAAGAAACACTCCGTAAAGTATTTTCAATTATCTGTAGGCAAAGAAACACTCACTATTGTGTCCACAATTGTCGGCAACATTCACGCACTCATTATAGTATCTACAATTGTCAGTAGGCAAAGAAATACTCACTATAGTATCTATAATTGTCTGTAGGCAAAGAGACACTCACTATAGTATTTACATTTGTCTGTAGGCAAAGAAACCCTAACAATAATATCAACAATAACCTAAACTGAAAGAAACACTCGCTCTAGTATCTACAAGACAAAATGTAGGCAAAGAAACACTCACCATAGCATCTACAAGATATACTGAAGTCAAAGATACACTCACTACAGTATCTACAATTGTCGGCAGGCAACGAAACACTCACAATAATATCTGCAATTTTCTGTAGGTATAGAAACAATCACTATAGTATATACAATTGATTGTAAGCATAGAAAAACACACACTACAGTATCGCCAATTGTCTGTAGGAACGGAAACAATAACTATAGTATCTGCAATAGTCTATAGGCAAATAACACTCACTGAAGTACCTACAATTGTCTGTAGGCAAAGAAACACTCACTATAGATTCTACAATTGTCTGTAGGCATAGAAGCAATCACTATAGTATCTACAATTCTCTGCACGCAAAGAAACACTCAATATAGTATCTGCAATTGGCTGTTGGCACAGAAGCGCTCACTGTTAGCTTCCACGATCTTCTCTAAGCAAAGAAACACTCACTATAATATCTACAATTGTCTGGAGGCAACAAAACACTCACTATAGTATCCACATGTGTCTGTAGGCATAGAAGCACTCACTGTAGTATCTACAATTGTCTGTAGGCAAAGAAACACACACTATAGCATCTACAATTGTCTGTTGGCATAAAAGCGGTCATTACTGAATCTACAATTGTCTGTAGGCACAGAAGCACTCACTACGGTATAGACAACTGTCCGAATGCATAGAAACACTCACTATATTACCTACAGCAATGTGTAGGCATAGAAGCACTCACGATAGAATCTACAATTGTCTGTAGGCATAGAGGCGCTCACTATTGTATCTACAATGGTCTGTAGGGAAAGAAACATTTACTATAGTAACTACTCTTGTCTGTAGAGAAACAATCACTTACTATAGTATCTACAATTGTCGGTAGGCAACGAAACACTCACTATAGAAACTACATTTGTCTGTAGGCATAGAAACACTCACTATAGATACTACATTTGTCTGTAGGCATAGAAACACTCACTATATTATCTGCAATTGTCTCTTTGCATAGAAACACTCACTATAGGATCAACAATTGTCTGTAGGCATAAAAACACTCATTATAGTGTCTACAATTGACTGTGGCATAGAAACACTCACGCTAGCATCAACAATATTCTGTAGGGAAAGAAACAATCAAGATAGTATCTACAATTGAATGTAGTGAAAGAAGCACTCACTATAGTATCTACAAGTGTCGGTAGGAAACGAGGCAATCACTATACTATCTAAATTGTCTGTGGTCATAGAAGCACTCAGTATACTATCTACAAATGTCTATAGGCAACAAAACACTCACTATAGTACCTAGAACTGTCTGTAGACATAGAAACACTCACTATATAATCTCCAATTGTCTGTAGGCATTGAAGGACACACTCTAGTATCTACAACTGTAACTAGGCAAAGAAGCACTTACTTTATCAACTACAATTGTCTGTATGCATAGAAGCACTCACTTTATCAACTACAATTGTCTGTATGCATAGAAGCACTCACTTTATCAACTACAATTGTCTGTATGCATAGAAGCACTCACTATTGTATGAACAATTGTTTGCAGGCAAAGGCGCAGCCATAATAGCATCTATAATTGTCTGTAGGCATATATGCACCCATCATAGTATGCAGAATTGTTTGTAGTCATAAAAACACTCACTACAGTATCTATTATTGTCTGTGGGCATAAAACACTCACTGTAGTATCTACAGTTGTCTGTAGGCATTTAAAGACTCACTATAGTATCTCTAATTGTCTGCAGGCATAGAAGCACTCACTATAGTATTTGATTTGTCTGCAGGCATAGAAGCACTCACTATCATATCTATAATTGTCTGTAGACACAGAAGCACTCACCATAGTATCTACAATTGTCTGTAGATTAAAGACGCAGTCACTAGAGTATCTACATTTGCCTGTAAGCATATAGGCTATCACTATAGTATTTTTAATTGTCTGTAGTAAAAAAAACTTTCACTATAGTGTACACAATTTTTTCTTGGCAAATAAACACTCACCATAGTATCTACAATTGACTTTAGGATAGGAACCACTCACTATTGCATCTATAACTGTCTGTAAGAAATGAAACTCTCACTATAATATTTACAATTTTGTGCAGGCAAAGGAACACCCAATATAGTATCAACAATTGTCTAAAGGCATTGAAGTACAAACTATAGTTTCTATAATTGTCTGTTGGGAAAGAAACACTCAATGTAGCATCTACAGTTAGCAGCAGGCAAAGAAATACTATAGTATCTTCAATTTTCTGTAGGCAATGGGACACTATAGTATCTAGAATTGTCTGTAGGCGAAGAGACACTCACTATAATATCTATAATTGTCTGTAGGCAATCAAACAACGCATTTTGATATCTACGATTGTCAGTAAGGAAAGAAATAGTTTCTATAGTATCAACACTTGTCTATAGGCAGAGAAGCACTTGATATGGTACGTACAATTGTAAGTATGCATATAAGCACTCTCTGTAGTATCTAGAATTGTGTGCATGCAGGGAAACACTCACTGTACTTTCTACATTTGTATGTAGGCATAAAGCGCTCAGTAACGTATCTTCAATTGCCTCTAGGCACAGAAATACTTACTATAGTATCTACAATTTTCTGCAGGCATAGAAGCACTCAGGATAGTATCTACAATTGTATCCAGGCAAGGAAACACTCATCATAGTATCCACAATTGTCTGTAGACATAGAAACACTCACTATAGTGTCTGCAATTTTCTGTAGGCAAAGAAACACTCGCTATAGTATCTCCAAGTGTCTGCAGGCAAAGAAACACTCACTATAGTATCTACAATTGACTGTAGGCATAGAAGCACTCACTATAGTAAATACAATTGTCTGTAGACTTTGAAGCACTCTCTATTCTATCTTGAATTGTCTGTAGGCAAAGAAACACTCACTCTAGTTTCTACAATTGTCTGTAGGCATAAAAGCGTTCGTTATTGTATCTACAATTGTCTCTAGGCATATAAACAAATACTTTTGTTTCTACAATTGTCTTTAGGTATGGAAGCACTCACTATAGTATCTACAACTGTCTGTAGGCAAAGAGACAGTCACTATTGCATCTACAATTGTCTGTAGGCAAGGAGACACTCTATAGTGTCTACAGATGTCTGTAGGCATAGAAGCAGTCACTATAGTATCTACAATAATCTGAAGGCAAAGAAACACTCATATACTAAAATTGTCTGTACGCAAAGAAACACTCACTATAGTATCTACAATTGTCTGTAGGCAGAGAAGCACTCACTATATTATTTACAATTGTGTTTAGGCGGAGAAGCGCTCACTATTGTATCTACAATTTCTGTAGGCATAGAAGAACCCACTATAGTATCTACAATTGTCTGTAGGGAAAGATACACTTTCTATAGTATCTATAATTGTCTATAGGCATAGAAGCACTCACTATAGTATATATAATTGTCTGTAGGCAGAGAAACACTCACTATAGTTTCTACAATTGTCTGTAGGCATAAAAGCGCTCAGTATTGTATATACAATTGGCTCTTGGCATAGAAACACTTACTATAGTATCTACAATTGTCTGTAGGCATAGCAGCACTTACTATAGCATCTACAATTGGCTGCAGGCAAGGAAACACTCACTATATTATCTATAATAGTCTGCAGACACTCACTATAGTACCTACACTTGACTGTAGGCAAAGAAACTCTCACTATAGTATCTATAATTATCTGTGGGCAAGGAACCTCTCTCTATAGTATCTAAGATTGTCTATAGGCATAGAAGCAGTCACTCTGTTATCTACAATTTTCTGTAGGCAAGGAAACACTCACTATAGTATCTACAATTTTCTGTAGGCAATGAGACACTTACTAAAGTATCTAAAATTGTCTCTAAGGAAGGCAACACTCACTATGATATCTAGAATTTTCGGTAGGCAAAGAAACACTCACTCTAGTATCTATAAGACAAACTGTAGGCAAGTAAACACTCCCTACAGTATCTACAAATGCTCTGTAGGCAAAGAAACACTCACTATAGTATCTACAAGATAAACTGTAGACAAATGAACACTCACTAGAGTATCTACACATTTCTGTAGGCAAAGGGACACTATAAAATCTAGAATTGTCTGTAGGAAAGGAGACACTCACTATAGTATCTACAATTTTCTGTAGACAAGGAAACACTCACTATAGTATCTACAATTGTCTGTAAGCATCGAAGCACTCACTACAGTATCTACAATTGTCTGTAGGCAAGGGACACTCACTATAGTATCTACAATTGTCTTTTGGCAAAGAAACACTCCCTATGATATCTACATTTGTCTGTAGGCAAAGAAACACTATAATATCTACAAATGTTTGTAGGCAACAAAACACTCACTATACTATCTACAGTCGTCTGTAGGCAAAGAATCACTACAGTATTTTCAATTGTCTGTTGGCATAGAAACACTCACTACATTATCTACATCATTGTAACAAGGAGCAAATGAATCGTTGTTGATACGAATATTTCCTGGAAATTTTTCTGGTCAGTCTAAGGTTTGTTGCAATCCTGTTGAACATTGATTTTGAATATATATATATATATATATATATATA
>JAECUM010086419.1:0-13691 GCA_016617855.1 Megalonaias nervosa | reverse complement strand
ATCATGTAGCACGTGCATATCACCGTCTAATGACGTTCATGGGACGTGATCAAAATATTGATACTGGTTTACAAATATCACAATTAGATTTTACAACCTTATATCCGATTTATTACTTTTCGTTAGAACATTTAGATTTAACCAGACAGTCAGTAGTTGATATACATTTTCGAGCTCGTGTGACACGACCAGTAGCTATTGCCAATTACAGAGCAATCGCTGTTATACTCAGCGATAAATCGATGTTACTTGAAGGTGCTGGTGGACGAATGAGAGTCGTTGATGCTCCAGTAGAAAACATGTAATTAGATCGTTTATGAATATTATAATGTCATATCATCACGTTAATGTTAGCCTGACTCCTGGTCAGATTAAAAGGATACAATCAGCATCAAAAAATAACTGTGGATTAAAAATATCACTAAAGAAAGATCAGATGAGCGGTTCAAATAAATTATCGTTGACCGAGCGTCAGTTTAAAAACTTCAATGAATCTAAAAAATCAAATAAAGGTATAAAACTTAATCTTTCTGCGGGTGCCATTAAAGATATCATTAAGACGGGTGGTATATTTCCACTTCTTGCTGCTATACCAGCATTAATAGCCGCTGCAGCCCCAGCTGCTGCAAAAGCAGCTGCATTAGGTGCCGTTGGAACCGCTGCTGGAATGGCATTAAAGAAAGCAACAGGAAAGGGAATCAAAAAAAAGGGAAGGGGTCTAAGATTACCAGGGACTCCACATTCATGGTACGGAAAAGGCCTAAGATTACCGGGAACAGCTTACTAATATCTCCTATGTCCAATTTTGATTTACTAGATGCTGCTAAAAAATTAAAAATAAAAAACTTCAGAGGAGTTTTCATGCGCGATCAATTACCAAAACAACCAAATAATATTGAAACAGGTATTATTAATCTCGATGAAAATTCTGGTCCAGGCACGCATTGGGTCGCTTATGTAATAGATCCACGTGGAATTATTTATTTTGATTCATATGGACTAGCTCCACCAAAAGAATTTTTAAAGTATATTAGCGGCTATCAAAGTACTCCAATATGGTATTCAACGTTACCAACACAAACATTAACTGATCCACCAATATGTGGTCGAGAAGTACTTAACGTACTTGATGCTATATCAAAATCAACAAAACCACCTCACAAAGTTGTACATGAATATACTACGACGTCACATTTAAACAGATATTAGTAAATATAATGGTAGATATTTATGGAAGATCTTCTCGTGGTAAAGGTCATCAGCAAGTTGATTTATCTAAATACGCAACTCTCGATCAGCTCAGAAAAGAGATTGATGATTTATTAAATATAACCAGTGTGGATCAAAATGAAGTAGTTGTTTTTCAGGATAAGGAAGGACGATTAAAACTAGTAATATACAACTGCCAGATGTACTTATACGAGTTCCCACCGCGGTTGTTAATAATATAGTTACTTTTACTGATCAGGGTAAAATACAAGATTCCGGTACGTCAGTCAACGATTATATTAAGAAAGCTGGTGATTCATTTACAGGTTCAATTATTATGAATCAAAATAAAATTACAGGTCTTGGAAACCCAACCGAAGTTGCAGACGCCGCAACAAAGAAATACGTCGACGATCAAGAATCTAAGTACGTATTGGCCAACGGCGGTATAATGCGTGCATTTCTTAATATGAATAATAATGATATTAATAATCTTAGAACACCGGAATATGATTTTGATGCTGCGACGAAGAAATACGTCGATGATAAGGAAATTCCTATTTCAACTTCGTTAAAAACAATCGGTGACGAAATTACTACACTTAGTGCTACTTTTTCCAAACATGTAGAAACGTTTTTAAATTTTCGTAGAAATGTAAACAAACCCATTAAAGAATTTTTTGGGGAACAACCAACCGTTGAAATAAAACTAGCCGACATTAACACGAAACTTAATGACATTGTCAGTGGAATACCTAATATTGTTCAAAAAACTAATCTGATTAAAATTCCACACGGACAAATTAATAATATCGTGTACACAGTAGCATCAGGATCAACAACATGGACACCGCAAAATAACACACTCGAACATACCGTAGAAGTAACTGGGTTATACAGGTTATCTATATACGATTCGGAAATTAATGCTGCCACTTCATTATCACCGAATGAATATCGTAATCCTCTATTGGTGATGCTAACCAAGAACATCAAAGAAACCTTTACGCTGATATCAACGGAAATACCTCCGAGACGTTACTGGTGGTGCCTAGAATTCGTAACTGAAACTTAATTAAATGACGTTGTTAGTATAATGGATCAACCTCAGTCTCGCATCGACGTTCAACGTTACAGATGCAATCAAGTATGTGAGCGTCGCACTAAACTAAATAATTTTATCGACTATTATAACACGAAAATAAAAAAATACAAAAGACGTATAATTGTCATCGATGTAGTTGTTTACTCGGTTTCTGCTGTTATTACTGGAACAGGATTATTATTATCAATGTTGACGATGACAGCGCCTACTGTTATAACCATTATTGTTTCAGCATCAACGACTATTGCTGGTGTTCTCGGTATTATAGCCAAAAAGATAGATACCTGTACAAATGCTAAATTGCACGATTATATGATTAAATTACATACAGTGGCAGAGGCATGTTCTAAATTATCTTTGTACGTTTCTTCGTGTGTCAGTGATGGTGAAATATCCGATACTGAATTTGCGATGATTATGAAAACCTATGATGACGCATTTACGGTGATCGCTAATGATTTTAATGAATTAAATAACAACAATAATAATAATGACAGACAGGGAGTTACTTCAGCAGATCGTTACTAATACAACTCCGTCAAAAACTACTATGATATCGTTAAGTTCGACCAATCCGGAATTTAGTGTCAATTTTCCAACATCAATTCCTGCAAAAGAGATAGCATTAGCACAGTTACGGGTTTATTATAGCTGGCCAAATATTAAATCAAAACCATTTGGTGGACTACAGCCAAATAATTCATTAATATTCGCTAATAAAAATAAACCTGATGGAACTCCTGATTGGCAAGTAGTTGGAATTCCAACGGGCAGTTATCAAATAGAACAGATTAATGATGAGTTCCAACGCAGAATTAAATCTATTACAGGAAAAGAATCAAAAATAGCAATTACTGTCTACGAACCAACATTATCTGCGGTTATTGAAATAAATTCCCCTGATTATTCCGTAGATATTTATCAAAATTCGATCAGATCAGTGTTAGGATGGCCTGATGTTCCACCTGTTTATAATGGAGTTTCAGAACCAAAAATAGAAGAATTTAAAACGAGTGAAGAAAAATTCATTAAAGATCCAGAATATCGAGGAAAACAACCATGGAGTAATAATACAAGATTTGGATTTCCAAACGAAGATAGATATTACTTTACCGATTTTGACGGTAAAAGAATTCCCAGGTTGAATAAAGCATTATTTATTGTTAACACAGATACCAGGACGAAGATTAGTTACTATACTGTTGATGTAAGATTTATTAAACATTTTTTAGATACTCTTAAACCTGAATACGATAAAACGTTTAATGATTTAAGAAATTTACTTATTTCATTATCACAATATTATAATGAAAGTGTAAAGCAGCAAATAATCGAGTCAATAAAACATTTAAATGGTATCTTGTTCGATTTATACATCGTCAATCGAAGTATTATAAACACCGCGACTAAACTCGATGGAAATCGTTACACAAATCCAGAATCTAAACAAGTATTTCTTGATCATTATAAAATAACAGAAAAAGATTTACAAACATTTGTTATACCAGATTTAAATAACGCTGAAATGAAGAAATCATTAAATGATCTTACTGAAGAACACTTTAAAAGAATATGTGATTCATGGAGAAAAATAGCCCCACCACCGGTTATACTAAAACATAATAACAATCCCTTTGGTGCCGGACGTCATATATCGCCAGGCATTGTAAATATAACATCTACGATCGCGGTCAATCTAGTATGTGACGTAATTGATGACAGTTATCAAGTAGATCTTTCAAAATCTAATCAGGCCCAACAGGGGTATATACTATATTCATTTAGCCCTAAAGATCCGCCCGGTTGGTTAATTGTGTATGAGCCAATTAATCCCGTGTACCTGCGAGTTCATAATCCATTTCTGACAAGAATAAATTTCAAACTCACTGACCAGGCAGGAAACATTTTGGATCTAAGACAAGAATCTCTTAATATTAATTTGTATATACGCTCGTAGAACGTCTGATTATTTAATCAGGGGACAAAAAAAAATAATCTGATGAGTAAATACATGAATAATAATCAATTTCTATGATTAAAGTAATTGTATATATAATAAAGCGAGATAACTCGGCTATCTCTCTCTCTGCGGAGTAAATTGAACGATTATTTCCCTTACTACTACGTCGTTACCTGTACAAACCCAGTTGTATATACGTGTATAGCGTATTAGTCCGTCTGTCTGTTACATTAACGAACTATAAATTATACGTGCAAATTATTTTATGAATTTTGAAAAAATTAAGTACAGTTCTACATTCTATTAGTAATACAAGTTCTGTGAGATAGCGCAAATATATTATATATACTTAAATTTAACTATATTATTGATAAGAGAGCAGTGGCCGAAATGGTAAGACGGTTGGACGTAGATCGAAGTTTTGCAGACTCTCGTGTGTTCGAGTCTCCAAAAATGCTAAAGATATATTATCTTGCATTTGGCGACTGATGCTATTTAATTGGGGGAACCCGGAGAATTTCCTCGATATCCACAACAGACAAAATACACTCTCCTATCATACACCCTTGAGGGGTGTACCTTTTACACTCCCGGGGTTTTGTATGGGGGGAGAGTGTACAAAATCTGTTGGACGTAGACAAGATTCCCCCGTTTAGGATAAGTTTAGGATAAGTTTATGTGTTGTGTTTGTGTCGTCAATAAAAATTACGGATCACCCTCTGAACTTTCTAGGATGTTGTTTGACAACCTAGGAGTTCATATGGGGGTTGAGTCTGTATAAATGTGTTTCGTCTAATTTCGAATATCCTCTGAGCTTTCTAGGATGTTGTTTGACAACCTAGGAGTTCACATGGGGATATTTCAAATGCCCCTGAGCTTGCTAGAATGTTGTTTGGTAATCTAGGAGCTCATATGGGGTTGTGTTGTGATTATATGTTTTGTGAATATTTTTTTATTTTAAAGAAATATTTATTATATAATGAACCAAGAAAACATTAATGATATTATTTCTGCTATTAAAAAATTAAAACATAACGGAATAAATCTATCTGATAATCTTGATCCTGAAAAAATATTATGTGATTATGAAATATTAAAACAAAGAAAAACTGACAATAAATACACATTACCATCCAATTATAAATTTGTAAAATTAATCTATCAGTCTATGCTTGAATCCTTGGCGGTGGTAAATGACAAACAGGTAAAACTATTTGCGCCTCTTGCACGTTCGATCGAAAATATCAGATCCGAACTATCTCGTGAATACGAGAAAAAGAAGATCGTGGATAATCGTGTAATGCAACTGAGAAAAATTATGTTATTTGATTCTGTCAAAAGTGAGAGTGATACTGAGAGCAGCGACGGTGAGGGTACCCATGGCAAAATATAGAGTCAAACTATATACAATTTATTTATTAAGGGTACAGAGTTAGATATATTCAAATATAATCAGCTGATCGTATTTGAATGAATATGCAGACTTAGTAATATTATCTGCAACATCACGTACCGATCGTGGATTTATGCTAAAATATTTTGCAGCTGCACTAATTGATGGGAAAGATATTTCTTGGCCTGTCTGTATATTTATGGATATAACCGATCTTGGGATCTTGGGATATTTTCCAGTATTTCCACGTGCAGAATTCTGACTATATGTAATAGCCTGCAGGTTAGATAACCGATTATGTTTGGGATTTCCATCAATATGATCAACTACAAGTCCATTTTCGATGACCCCATAAAAACATTCGAATATGAATCTACTTGATAAGTATTTTTTTCCTTTAGCAACATTAAATCTAAAATAACCTTTAATTTCAACATTACCTACTGGTTTTTTCAATCCGCAGTTTCTGATTACACCATCTCGGGATGCTTCATAATTTGTATATACTGGATGTACTACAAATTCGTTTTGCTCCATTTATATAATAATATTATTTGTCTAAATCATTGTTTTGAAATCTGACCAGATAATCTTCTACGGTTTTTATAGGAGATTTACCTGACGAAGTATTATTTTTTTTGTCATAATATCGTTTTAATTCCCTGTATTTTTTTCCGCCACATTTTATACACAATGGAGTTTTTCCTCTGACTCCAACACCACATTGCACACACGGTATTGGTCCTGTACTTCCATTTTTGATACTCTGTGCATGATTTCCGCAGTATTTGTTCACACACGATTTATTACAAGTAGAAGTATATCCAATTTTGAGCCAAGCACATTTGTTTTTTGTTTCAATCATTATATATACAAATATTTTAATTTAAATACTTGTCTTAATTATATGAACGAATTATCGGCAATTGAACCTCAGATATCCAGATTTGATCTCGATCGATTATCAGAATATAAATTTAGTACTTTGATGCAAGATCTGGCATTAACGGATGAGGATGTAACCGAACGTATTCGTGAAGCCAAGAAGGAATTTCGTGACGATGGCGCTGCTTATGTATGGTCAACATTCAGAGTTGGAAATGTTACTAATATGATGAATGACGAACGAGGAAAAGTAATTATTAATCACCTTGATGATCAAAAATATTTTATTTTAATAAAACTTATTGTAAATACAGAAGATGATATTTGGATTATTCGTGATAAGCGCGATCCAGTCCGTGTGCAGTCAGGAAATAATATTGTTCTCTTAAATAATAAATCTAAACCCGGAATACTGACTGGTATTGATAAGATATATTATGAACGTGCATATCCAGTTACTGCAGTTGTATATGCAATATATCCGCTGAATAATAAACCTGACGTCGGGGATCTAAAGCCTATGAAGCTGTCAGAGTCAAGAATAAACTGTGTAGCTGAACGAGTTACAGAACATTTTACAAACGCGATACGTGGCAATGGTTTAACAGATTTACGACGTAAAAAAATAAATATGTGGGCAGAATCAGTTAAAGATACCGGAGCGTCTATCAAAGATGTCGCTGAACTAGAAAAGAAATTGAAATTCCCAATAACAGTAAAGACGTTAACCGGAGAGATTTTGTACAAACCAAAATATGAATCAAGAGGAGCTCCTATAACAATCGTTGATCATAATTCGCACGCATGGACCTCAGCAGTAACAATATTTCCACTACACAGAGCGGTTAAACTTTATGATGGACATATATTTGATTTTATCAAAAATATCAGTAAAAGTGACCCTGTGTCCGTTTGGTTATTTCAAAGTTCAGAATATGATCATTACGATCAGTTTGTACGACCTAATGGTGATATTTACCGTATAGAATCTCTTAATGTAGAAATGGAAAATCTTGCGCTGAAATATACTTCAGACGATGTCAAAGTTAGACAATTATTAAATAATTGTTTTACTGTTCCATCCGTAGCGGCTCATTTCGCTCAGGAGAAAAATTAATGGAAACCAACACGATCGGAATTTCTTGAAGATATTCATAAAAGCTGTGTAGAATATGGACACGGAGGATTATGGAATACTAAATATAAATGTAATGACGTTATATCTGTTGATATGGTAGCGTGTTATCCTGGAAGTTTTCTTGGATATGGAGAATGTTCTGAATACTTTAAGAGATTCGGACATCCATCACACGAGATGACCAGGGTTGCGATAAACGGACATTCACCAGATTTTGATTTAACCGGATTTGCTCATGTAGAATCATTCGAGTTTGCAGAAAATCTCCATCCGATTACTTATGCTTGGTTTGGAAGACATTTTTCAGAAAAATGTTGGGTTCCAATAGTACTATTGCGATATATGCTTGATGTTGAAATTTTAATATCTTTACAGGTGAGTGAGGCAATTATATCGTATAGTCCACAGAAGCAAGTTTGGTTACCAGAACCAAATAGATTTAATATTGATGATGCCAGGAAAGAATTCCCTAATCTTAATGAAGATGACATTATTAAAATTACTAATAATATATGTAAATGCAGAGACGAGCACGATGAAAAACTTGCAAAAGATCTTGGTAGAAAGATAATTGGTAAATTTACTCAAGGAGGAGCCTATGATCATAAAAGACACTGTACAAGATTGATTATGGACGATGCTGAACTCGAGTTTATAATTGCTGATACAACAGAAAAAAATACATTTATAAATCGGAGTAATGCTTATTTGTCAGACGAAACCAAACTAGGTACAATTGTAAGTTATCTTGATGGTGACTCACCACAATTTACTCATTTAAGATCATCTATGTTGGCATATGTTTCTATAAATCTACTGTCTATGATAAATAGATTTCCTCGTGATGCTGTCAGAGTCGCCACGGATTCGTTTTATATAAATAAAAAATATACAGATTTGTTAAAACCGCTACTTGGTAATAGTGAATGGGGGTCATGGAGAATAAAACAGGAAAATATACTTAGCTATTCTGAATCTGCCGACGTTGAAATTAGGGAAATATATCACAAAAATAATATTCAAGTATCAAAATCATCAGCACCATCTGTATATGATCCTGTGGCTAGATATAAAACCGTTTATCTTAATGGGTGTGGAGGGTCAGGTAAAACAACTCGTGTGATTAAATTATTCATGAATAATAATTCGGATATAATTGTTTTGACACCGACACATAAACTCGCCAGAGAAATAAAAGAGCGAGGAGTAAAATCGTGTACATATCATAGTTTCTTTAGATGGCGTGGAGACACATGGACTCCCGAACGAATGGGTGAGAAATATATACCTAGATATATTATATGGGACGAGATATGCACGGTGTCGTTAGAAATATTAAAAACATTTCTTGAATGGCAATTGACGAAGAATACTGCTATAATAATGTGCGGTGATCATGGTCAACCACCACCTTTTATTGGACAGTCACCACATGAATGGCTGAAGAATAACGTAGATTATTATGAAGAAATAAATGATGACCATAGAGCTATTGATGAACCGCTGAAGGAATTTAAAAGATTAATTAGACTACAACCAGACAGAGTACAATGTGAAATAATGCGCGGAGTAATTCCAGAGACTTCTATGAATGATTTTCTAAATTTCTGGAATCCCGCTGATTTAATAGTTGCAAGTAGAAAGATAGTTCGTGATGAACTACAGGATAAATTATTTATGTTACATAAAGAAAAGTTTTCAGATCTACCTGTACCATTATGTTATCGCCCAGCAGATACTCGACGACAGAATATTGATGTTGAAATTCCCGGTGGTGGAATACAGAATCTTGTCTTGAATGATATTATTTTAGTCGATATTAATGTTGTTGAGAATGCGCTGAGTATGAATAAATCACCGTGGACGTTAGGATACGCTATAACGATTCACTCGTCACAGGGGTTAACTATTTCTGATACAAATATTTGGATTATAGATGATCGGATCGAATGGTCGAATTTAGTTTATCTCGCAGTTTCTAGAGTCAGACGAATATCTCAACTACATAGGGTTATTATGAATTTTACAGAAAATAATGATCAAACTGTTAATAATGACGTAATAAGAAAAAACTATCTGGTTATAAGCAGTTTGACAAAAAAAATAATCATGACTTTGATATTGATGTTGAATTTATTATAAAACTAAAACAATTACAGAATAATAATTGTGCAAGTTGCAACTGTAATATGTCATGGCAATATTCGAATAATAATCCAAGACAATTTACCGTAGACAGAATTAATAGTGATCTCGGTCATATACGTGATAATGTGATGCTGACCTGTCTTGAGTGTAATCGACGTCGAGGCTCTGGACGTTTACTAAATTGAACGTGGTGGTAATTGCGTATTCTCAGGAATTACATGTAATTGTTCACGTACAAATCCACGTTGAGGGGCTGCAGAATCTAGTCTGTATATTGGAGGTCTACCAGTGGATCTAACCACGCTAGAAATTTTATGTGTAGTCACGCTCCAGATAGGATCGGTTGCTCTTTTTTTACCACCTTCAAGTTCGCCAGGTTCATATAAATATCTTACAGTTACATTACCTAATACTGGTTGAGGTTGATGTCTGTCATCGCTACGGGGTATATATTTTTTTGTAATTGCATTAGAAGGTTTCATGGAAGTTGAACGAGTAATTTCGTTATTTAATGCAGCTATCACATTTGGTAACCTTGCAACCCATTCACGAGATCGCTCACCGGATTTAAAGTCAGTAGATATTTCTTTTGCGTATTGGTATCCAAATAACCGCTCAGCAAGTGTTCGATTAAATCGTTCAACAATTGCCTGATCGCGATGAATTTCGGTATGTCCTCGTCTGATTTTAACGTTATATTTCTTCATCAACGATGATACTGTACCAAGAAATTCTTTGCCAGGATCAACCTGTAATAACTGTGGCCATCGCAAAGGTCCTCGCTGATAAATTCGTTCAAACGCAGATGAAACTTCAGACGCTGTCTTTGTTGATAATGGTTCCGCTTCTTTATATCTGCTTGCAATATCAACGACAGTTAATGCGTATTTGTATGTGCGTGATTGACGTTTACCAATTTTAATGGTGTCATGTGGTAAAAATAAAATATCTGCTTGATGAACCTCATTAGGGACGCTGACATCAAAATGTGCATATTGAATTTTTTAGGTGGTGGTAGATAAATTTGCCATATTGCCTGTCGTGCTAACCAAGCTGCAGCAACAGAACGTGAGACTTTTGCTGCTTCAGATAATTTAGTAATAGCTGATCTGCCTCTCCAATATCCTCTTGGGCTATAATAAATGGATTCCATTATAATATTTATATAATTAATTACCAGCCCCTAACATTATTTTACCTTTCATGGCAGATTTTACTAGAAAACTAACTAATTTATCTCTGACAGATTTATTTGGTATAGAATTTAATGCATGAATCAATTTTACATCTGCGAGATGCCTTTGTTGTAAATCTTTACTTTTATACGCAACGTCATGAACATGACACGCTTTATCAATCTTATTTACTGGATGCTCTCCTGGTCTTGGTTGATCTTGATTATCAAGTCGGATATCGAGTCGAGTTCCAGGACCGCAATAATTATATCCAGGAATATGTTTCTCACCGGGGTATTTAGCCCACGGAGTTCCTGGTAATTTTCCTAATAAAGCGGCTTTATCTCCACCTGTCTTTGTTTTAACAAATTTGTATTTCTTCGTGCCACATTTTACACATTTGCCCGTCAGAGCACGTCGTTTATTTTTTGTTGTTATTGTAGTTAGTTCAGCAGTGGGTGTAGATGCTCTACATCGAACACAATATAGACTCATATTATTTATTATATGGATATAATTGACTTTTCGGCGACACGAAAACAGGAGCCAGTGAAACATCATTCAGCATTACCAAATTCGATAAGGATGATTATAATAGGTCCATCTGGATCGGGTAAAACACAACTATTATTAAATTTAATAATGAGATGGTTGAGATGGGACAAGCTGTATTTAGTAGCACCATTCGTAGATGATCAACACTGTTACGAAGTACTTAAAGATTTTAATGAAAATGCAAAATTGCTGAATGAAAACGGTAATGATGTGGTTGATTTTATTACCGATATTGATGAGGCTCCATCTGTAGATGACCTAGATGGATTTATTAATAATTTAGTGGTGTACGATGACGTTATGTTGGACAGACAAACAAATCCAGCTAGAATATTTTCTCGAGGTAGACACAAGAATACGGACGTGATTTATGTTACACAACGATATACACAAATACCTAAAGTGATCAGAGACAACTGCAATATTTTAGTAATGTTTAATGGAGTAGATAATTATACTTTACAGAATATTTATTATACTTGGTGTTCAGGGAATATGGACATGATGAAGTTCAGAAACTTTTTTGCTCAAGCACAAGCTGTTCCGTTTGGATTTATTACAATAAATCTACATGACCCAAGATCTAGATATCGCATAGGTCTGGATAAAATCTTTGGTTAATTACAGCAGCAGAGCAGCAGGCAAGGTGAATGACACAAATTAAGCGACCCGACGAGTAAACTAAACGCATTATAACATATAAAACAAAAAATCAAAAATAAAATAACAAAAATGAGCTAAACCAAACGATTTATTATTCGTTTTTCAAACTATACGGTAATAATAAAAGTTAGGAGGTTCGGTTTAGCGTTATTGACCTTATTTTTTCAGCCCCTGTAGGAACCTTATGTTTTAGACAAATGACGATTCAGACAAGTGGTCTGTTCACCTTGCCTGCTGCTGAAGGAAACAGGTTTCGCAAATTAAAGATTACTTCTTGATGTGATCTACCTTTGCAATAATCCATGCTCTGACTCTTCAGCATGTTTTGTGATAAGTATGGTGGCTTGTTCCCTGCTCAGTCCCACCTGATGATCAGTAAACAATAACATGTGTATCCACCTGTACCAGGACAGATTTCACGGAGTCGACAATATCATTCATTCCACGTTGACAGGGAGAACTTGATGCCAGTTTAGATATATACTGGAAAGACTGAACACGCATTTACATAAAAGAATCTAAAGGTATTGTTCATTGAGACACAATGGCAAGCCTCTCTATACAATGTTGACTTATAAAGACGTTGTTGTTTGCAATTGCATAGTTATTAACTAAAATTAGATTTCTGTCAGTTGGCAATTTGACAAAATATTATATCGTTCATATGCTGAAATCAAAGATTGTCGTATCGGAACAATGTCAAAATATTCCATTTCCAGTACTCCTGATGATGCCTACGGTATGAATTATCTAATGTAAACCGTATTTAAGTCAGGTTTATTGTGAAATCAATTTCACCCATAGATTACTTCTTCACATGGTTTTAGCATGCTGCTGGTATATATATATATATATATATATATATATATATATATATATATATATATATATATATATATATAACTGCAATAAACTGACAAAGAACAGTGCAAATGTAGTATCTAACTAGCCTGAGCGCTTTCGACTCTAAACGAGTCTTTTTCAAAGGCAAATACAAAACATAGACAAGACAAACAAATAAAACACAAAAACCGTTGCGTTTCCAAAACCTTACATGGCTGTTTCTACAGGAATTAAACCTTTAAATTTGTTATGTTTCAACTAGTTTATTTCAACTTGTTGCGGATGCTTGAAAATATCTTTATTGACCTAGAAATCGACGATCGATAACGACATCTGTTGTTTTATGTTCATTTTATGTAGGCTCAATTTATATTCCGGATATTTCATTGTCATAGTACTAATTATAGGCTATTAAGCAAATTTAGAGAATGATTTAAAAGAAAATGTGTCGGCTGCAAAAAATAAATAATTTCATTTGTGCATGGCTGTACAAGAAGGAAAACATTGGAACGTATACACTAACACGACATAAAATACAGAACTGAAAGGGTGTTAGATCGCTGCAAAGGTAGATCGTGCCATACGAGGTTGATAATCTAAAGAATACAAATCATATA
>JAECUM010086409.1:0-15518 GCA_016617855.1 Megalonaias nervosa | reverse complement strand
TTGGCACTGAAGACATCATAAAATGCTCACTATATATCATATTTTTATCCACATAAAGCGGGACACGAAATTAATTGTTAGAACACCAATAAAAAAGAGCAGAAAATAGAATCGTCAGTTAAAAAAATGTTACTCCTACATGTATTTACCTAGCATTGTGGTCCATACACATTGTGGTCCATACACTGAGGACACTTTTTGATTAATGGCAACATTTATACAGGCCTTCTCTCAGTCTACTCGCTTATGTCACCTCTCTATAAAGGACACCTTCCAACAAAGAACAAATTGACCTTAAAGTTTCATTGGCGATAATTTAACGCAGTTCACAGTATACACCCTACATCAGTTCTTCTCACGGTAATTTACATATGCATTCCCTATATAAAACGCCAGAAAACGTAACGTCAAGGACTATGTACAGTGTTTACATACATAACGTCAAGGACTGTGTACAGTGTACACATACATAACGTCAAGAACTGTGTACAGTGTTCACATACATAACGTCAAGGACTATACCGTGTTCACATACATAACGTCAAAGACTGTGTACAGTATGCACATACACACACACACACACACACACACATTCCATACACATAATGTCCGACCGAGTTACTTAATTAACGTGAAGGGCTCTTAGCTACATTTTTTAGTATATTATTTTGGGAATAAATGATAATTTGTTCATATTGTTTTGTACAGTTTATTTACATTTGACCTGACTAAATTATTCCATATTTTTTAAATTTGTTTTTTACCTGCTGTTTTTTTTACGTATGATTTATATTTGGGGTAGGTTTCCTACTCAGCTTCGCATATACTTGACAGTGGTTAGCATTGTTAAGTGGCGGTTGAGTGCTTTGATAATCTGAATTTTACTCTATCAGTGTGAATTTTAGCTACGGTCACCATTCACGTGAACTGGACAGGCATTTTCTTCTGGTGTTATACTTTTCACTCATTCCCGAATTGTTTTTGTTTTCTTCTCATAATCTAAAGCGAAATTGTTAAGACGTTCTTAATACGTCATAGATTGTGCAGAAAATCACAAAATGAAGGCTTTGATTTTAAAGCAAAATTAAATTTAGTATCCTACATTCAACTGTAAACGTTTTCAATAGTTTTTGTTATGATATTTTGTATAATAGCATCACCAACAGAGAAAGGAAATATTACCATTACAGGATGAAAACAAATACTGCAATAATACATACTTTTCTCCTCAGTCAAGTAGGAAAATACACATTGGCATAAAAAGAAATCTGTAGACCTTACATAAAGCCTGAGTTAACTATTTTTATGGAAATGATCCCATCAGATTACGTTAATATGAATTAATTAATAAAGCTGTATATTTAAGAATTCAAGAGAAAATCCTATGTTCACGACTTACTTTTGAGCTTTGCTTAAAGAATAAAAAAAAATCCACTCTTCTGGATTATCTGTCCACATATCCTCAACTCTGAGGAACAATCCGTCTAATCTAGAGAAATCCGTCCAGTGGTTCACTTTCTGTAACTTGCTATAAATATTATTGTTTTTCTTTCTCCTAACGGTGCAAATTTTTGATCTTTTTAGGATGATTTAATGCGATCTACCAAGTGACACCACCTGTTAAATAAACCTTTTTACAGCTATAGTACATGTTTGGTACATTAATTACCTAATGAGCTTTTATTTTGTACAATCTTGCAAATGTTAACTTGCTTTAACAAATATCATTTACAAGAGGGTGCATTCAATTTTGTCCTTGAAGTAACCCCCCCCCCATCACCACCACCAATACCACCATCAAATTAAAGAGAAAATGAAAGGCGACTCCTGAACGGGATAATATGCAATAATATGAAACTTGATTCATAAAATAGATTAATGAATGTTCAAATAATTGTATTTTCCTTTCGTCACGCCTTCCAGTATAAATGGAAAGAGGCTGTTATGTATTTTGCAATACAACATTTTTCCCATACCAAATGCATAATGAAATGAAATAATGTTCTGTTAGTACATGCAAGGAATACCATACAGCGATCATAAACGTGATATGATGTCACAATAGATGCAATATGGAGCACACTGTATCAATAATCAATATTGCCTTTTCAATACAGTCGGAGATGCATTTATTCAAGAATATATTTAATACCGCAAACGTAAGTTTGATCCCTTTTATAAATGAAACTAGGTCAACTCAATTTAAGACCTATTGAGTGGTTTTGCCTGTTTGAAGTCATGTTTATATTCTAATTAGCCTCAACTGGCGATTGTTAATTGCTACCTTTTTTATTAACTTAACGTACAGAGAGAACACTCAAATCGGTTTGCGTGTCAAGTAAATGATATATATATATATATATTGACAGAAATTTCCACTCCAGTTTAACTTCAACAATAGCGAATTAGAAACAAGCTTAGGGTTGTAAACCGATAACATTTTATCTCCATGAAAAGTGTGACCTCTGTAATTACAGTTTGTCAGTTTCATTTAGCTTAATAACCATTCATAGCATACACAGATTGACAGTATGGCGGGTTGTATCTAGGAGAAGATTACGATGAAAGAGACATTTAAAACTGATTTGTCTCTTTGTCCACTAGGTATAATCCACGAACAAATAAAACAGTAAATCAAAAACAAAGGCTTAGCGGTGGAATTTTAGCATTCAATACTAAACTCGCATGGTAGTACTAATCGCACAATTTACCTAGAGATCTGATACCCATTCTACCACGTGTTCAATTCCTAAAGTATTTAAACCATTAATAATATAAGTAATAGCCGTTGATTGAATGGCTTCTCTTTTTAACTGATATACTTTATTTTATGAACAAGACCTCCCTAACACAATGTGACAAGCATACATTAAATTTATAAGACATTCCTTTAGCTATAATCTATATATATATATATATATATATATATATATATATATATATATATATATATATATATATATGCATGCATGCAAGAAGACTGTTGTTCATGGTTCCCATAGATATGAAAGACACGAGGGTGGGTGGGAATATCGATGGGGGTTAGTAAAGGAGACAAAGGTCACGTATACAACACTGTAAATGACAAAGACTTTTTTTGGTAAACTTTTTCCACTCAGATTTCATAGCAGATAAAGGGATGATACATGTGACCGTTGATTACCTTATGATCTCTGTGTCAACTGTCTCTTGTACGTATGCGTATTAGGGATATTGAGGGGTTGAAAGGGGGATAAGGGGGGAAAGCTGTGAAAAGATTGGGGATTTCCGATGACTACCCATTGCAGTGGCTGATTTTTTTGTCGGGCGGTGGATGTCTTTTTATAAGATTACATATAAATCAAGGAATGAATTGCATGTTCTCGTACAACGATTTCATCAAACACGAGGCTCTAAACAATAATTATATCTCAGTAACATTTATTGTGATGATAGTGATGGCAAAGGTTTAACAGTCTTACCTCGGCTGTTTTCCTAATTCTTTGACAAACGATTGAATGTGAACGAAGAATTCAACAATTTTATGATCTTAAAGATAAAAAGACAAGTGTTCGATCGAAATTGATTTTGGTAATGAAAATTGTATCTCTTGTCCTGTTTCCTGTCGAAAGTATACTGTACTGTAGTGGTGAAAACTATCCGTTCTCTTGTCTTCAGTTGTACCTCTGTAGTATCATGGTATTTGAAGCTCGCCGCTCTATTGTCTATAGTCGCACCTCCAACGTAACATCACTCGATCATTTCCGTGAGGTCATGAAATAACCTCCGATGTAATTCGCCACCACTGAAAACTATATTCTGAACTACTTGCGTTCTCGTGGAACAACATGGCGACAGAAGGAGACATTTTCACAATCGGATTAACCTCGATCTTTGTTGTGGTAACATATGTGGTGCACTCCGCCAGAGGCGAATCACCAAACACATCAAAATGATCTGTATTCCTACAGTTTCTTCCGAGGTTATTTCACGCCCTGACGGAAATGGCCGAGCGATGTTCCAATCGACTCGCATCTCTGTAGTACCTTGGTAGTGACAGCTAAATTTGTTCTTGTCTCCGGCATTAACCCTACAGTATATTGGTAGTAAAAACAATCCGTTGTATCTGTCTTTTATCCTCGTATTGTACGAGATACTTTTAGCACAACTATAGGATGGCTACTGGACGTTTTGTGGCTAAATTGTGTGCGTGTTTCATTGTCAATCGAGAACGACTCTCGCTGCAGCAGTACTATAGTTAATGTAGCGTCGAAGTCCTAGCAGTCGAACCTGTTTGGTTGTTTGGAAGATGTTTCCCATTTTTTTTCTGTTTCAATTTTCGACAATGCTTCCCGGACCATATATAGGGCGCGTTTGGAAATTGTTTTGTATTTTTTGTGCACAACTAGGATTTTTTCCAGGTTCTCTATCTCCCTTTTCCTTCACAGTCTGGACTGAGCAAGTATTTCTTTGTTCTTGTGTCACCATAGTTCCAACGTTCTTCCATCTGCAGTCTCTAACAACCTTTTGCTTCTATTTGTATAGACAGCAGCGAAATACATCAAACAGTTACAAATTCCTCTAGATGCCAGACTGGTTGTTTTATACCAATACCATGGCTCTTTCGAACACGCCAAGTCCAAAATACATATATGGAATCTGGCAGTAGAACCGATGGACCCGGAGTGTTGTGTATTTATACTGGACGGTTACATGAGGTCAATGTTATTTTTGCTTCCTGCTCTGTGTAGCATCGCAGTGGTTGCAGCAAAATATGATCGTCGTCCCTTAGAAGTAAATGCTCGGTAGATTGGACAACAACGAAATCCAAACTCCGACATTGCTATACCACGACCCTTTCCCATTTTCTGTCGTCTTCGACATTTGCTGTTGAAGTTCGTATATGTATCCCAGACACATGGCTGGTTTTTATATGTGAGTACCAGGCTCTGTATATTGTGTCGTTGAATCAATTGGCTTGCGCCATGCAACAATCCAGCGCATTGGCGAGATTTGTACAGCAAACAGTTTTTGCTCGCAATCCGGTGATATCAATTACAAAACTTCGTTGACAACGATTTCTGCATTTTTCGATCGAGTTCAACAACTTGCTTGGTGCATACAGCGATACTTCTATACGTTTACATCCTCGTTCTTGTACATCCGGGTGCAAAAACGTTTCTCGCAAGTGCAAGTTTGGACAGTCGGCGCAGTCATCCTGGTGACCTCCGAACAATTCGCTAATCTCTCAGGCCTCGAATTTGGAAACGATTTTATTGTAGAGTTTGCATCGTACTGTGCATCCTTCGGGTGTTTATCGTAGCTACGAAAGAGTGTGTTCTCCAACGCTGTTTGTATTGTCCAAACTTGTACCTGCTGCATCGTGCACGGGTGTATGGTCGTTTTGCATTCGAAACCATTGGCCGAGTAGCTATTGTAAAATATATGGTCGATCGAGAATTCCGGAAAAATTGTGTGTGTAGTCGATGGAGTAGAGTCTATATCCAGAGACAGGTAGTCATTGATCGAAATCTGACTAACACCTCTGTAATTGATCCATAGGAATTTCGGACCCATCCAATTTTACCACAAATACAGCAACTGCAGGTGTACTCGAATCGTTTTGTTTTCTTTTTTCTTTATTTGCAATTCCCTTGCAGATCGAGCTCGCTTGTTTCTTTCAGATTCTAACAGCGAAATTGTCAATCGTAGTATGCATTTTGTTAAAGATGTTTCCTTGAAATTTTATTTTGTAACTATGAGAAATAAATTATTTGTTAATTTTGCTAAACTTGTTAATTTCGTTTCTTTCTTTAATTTAGTTTAGAGTCGTAACAATATGTTCTTTTGTCTGCAGTCGCAACTCTGTAGTATAGCTGTAGTGAAAACTTCCATCCTTTGTCCTAAGGTAATAGTGTAGTTTTACCTACTCGCTCTAAAGTTAACATAACGTCATTGACTATATTTATGTGGAATTTACATTTCGATACATGTCGACAAATATCAAATCATTATCTTAACTTATTGACATATGGTATCAGTGAATCGTAAGGAAAAAATAATTGTTTTTATTTCTCATCAACGCTCGTGGATGACCTGAAAAAAATAAGATCTCACAGCATTTATTCCAGCCAGAGGGAATATTTTGTTAAGCCTCAGTGTTATATTCTACAAGCATAGCAGGAGATCGCATCTCCTCTTCCCAGATTCGACATGCCCCATGTGTATATAAATAACATCCCAAAGAAACAAATTATAATTTTCTTCTGAAGTTTAACACAGACATGAGGATTTACCAATTTAAATAGAATACAAAATCTCTTATGTTAAATGATGGAAATGCATGCCAGTGTATATCATCAATTCATACTTCAGTTGTTGTCGTTGTTGATTTGGGTTTAACACCATTCTTCAGCGCATAATAGGCTATACATAGTCGTCAGTATATCTGGTGGAGGAAGAACCCGGGAACCCCCCAGTAAGAATCGCTGACCCATGGGAAGCTACTGGCAAGCTTTTCTACATACCGATGCTGACCAAACCCGAGACTCGAACCAACGCAAACAGAAATGAAATGGCAATTATCGATAAGAGCTAGCGTCTGAAACCACTTGGCCACCTGAGGACACCGATTATGTAAGTAATAAATTTAATAAGTATGGTTCTAACAATATTTTAAACAGTACCTGAAGAATGTGCTGAATTCATTCTAGTCAAGATTTAACTGCCATTTTACCTTAATTTACCTTAATTATACAATATATGGCTCGAGTTTTGTGGTAGGAATTTTAAAGTATGTTTTCTTTCCAGCAATATTTGTTGTTCCTATTCCTACTTCTAATAATAAAATTTATTACAGATATCACGAGGTTAAGATTGTAATTACTATCGATACCTGCAAAATCTCAAATTACGAAAAATTTTGTAACCTACGGAAATACGATAAATGAATCTCTTTGCAAATTCGTAGTGAAATACATTGTATTTCAGCTTGAAAATTCGTATGAATGCACAGTTCTTTATCAGCAATATCGACCGAACAAATACACTCTCCATTTGGTCGTTTTTTTTTTTCATGCAATCGACTAAGCTACCTTTCATGATTATGTGTGACTTGAATACTGCTTTTCAAACGTTTTGACGTAGAACTTTAATGGATGAGATTATGTTATATAATTTTGAAGCAAACAATTGACCTTTATGGGAATAAGTTCTCGACGGAGTTGATCTTTACTAGAAAATTAAAGAGAACGTAATATTTCCTTGATGAAATAAAGAGAGGACAAAATTACGTTATATGAAATAACGAGAGACCAATATTACCCTAGAGGAAAAAAGGTGAGGGCAATATTACCCTGTAAATTAAAGTGAGGTCAGTATTACTTAGAAGGCATATAAAGAGGAAAATATTACCAGTTGAAATAAAGAGAGGACATTATTACCTATGTAGAATAAAGAGAGGACATTATTACCTATGTGGAATAAGAGAGGAAAATATTGCCTGGAAAAAATAAGGAGAAGCCAATATTATCTACATAAAGTTACTCAATAAGACTTAGAATAATGTATTCTATCCTAACCTAACATGAATTAAATTCATGTACCGGACTCGCTACCAGAATAGTAAAGGTTCCACTCACTCCCAGAGAGCAAGACGTTGTCGCTAGATAGTTAACTTTATCCCATTTGCCTTGGTATGATTGAGCCTTTCACGTGTTTATGTGCTGTTAAATGGTAATGAATTCAGCCAATCAAACTTGATTGAAGTCATATAAAATAATCTTGGATGATGATTCTAATATATTTTCTTGCAGCAGAAAATATACCTTCGTGAGAATACTTGTAGCGGATAATAGATCTTTTTCACAATATTTTTCAGATGGACATGGTCTGTGCTATTAGTATAGAGAGATGATAATGCTACCTAGATAAAACAAAGGGAGAACAATATTACCTAAATGAAAAAAAAAAGAGAGAGAACAATAATACCAAGATGAAATAAAAAGAGAACAATAGTACCAAAATGAAATAAAGAGAGAACAATAGTACCAAGATGAAAAAAAGAGAACAATAGTACCAAGATGAAATAAAAAGAGAACAATAATACCAAGATGAAATAAAAAGAAAACAATATTACCTTGGACTGAGTCACATAAAATAGTTCTTTTCAGAAATATAAGCCCATTAAGTGAAATGGTTATTTTCTTACAGTACAAAACATAAATAAATGATATTTGTATGAAAGAAAGCGTAGAACAATCATATGATATATGCTTTATATGCCTCGATTATTTTGCCTTTCAATGTCATTTTAAGAATATTTTTCATTTTTAATGGGAACATTATAAATGGAGGGAAAAATCAGAATAGTTACAGATACTTTCTTACAAAATATATAAATTGATGTCTTCCTACTTTTCTTATCCACGAAGTTCATATTACATTAATATGAACATGTTTTGTGGCTCTGAGAGTTGTCTCATATTAACTTTCTCAGTCGGTGGATTTGCACATAGAATATAAAATAGTAATTAAGCTTTTCAACCGCCACACGCGCTATGCGGATATACTACTGATCTTGCTGATTGATATAAGCGCCAGGCAAGAATCCAAGATGTTACGGGGCTATTGCAAGTTGCGCGTAAAGATGTGGCCAACGTTATTCTGTGATGTTTTCACCTTTATCTTTCTAAAGTTGGCAGATAAGTAAACTAGCGTTCTTTATGTGTATTTTAATAGGTGCAAGTTACACGTAAACGATGCAATGAACGTTGTTCGTTGTGATTTCCTCGCTTGCCCCTCTCCAGTCAAGGAATAAATAAACCAGCGTTCTGTATGTGTACTGACTGAACGTAAGGCATCACATTTACAAGTGACTAATTCCTATGTGACTGTAAATCCACTTGCCCTAATAAGCCTTTTGATTAGGTCATAATATTTGGCAAATCCAACTAAGGAAAAAAAAAACATCACACGTAAGATGAATTTCGAACTAAAGTATTAGATAAGCGTAATAATTAGCGAAGAAAAAAAAGCTACATCATTTCTTTTGTGAAAGCTATATGTGATCCCGTATGTCAGGGAAAATTAAGGGTCTCACGCGCGATTCAATGTGCATGCTTCAAAAAGTATAGGAGAACACGGATTAAAATTTATTATTGATACATTCACCTTCTTCAGTAATCTGATACAAAGTTTTACACATTTACACAGTCATGGTAAACATAAAAGTGCACTCGAATTTTATATCTGAAAGACATTTGAATGGAACAAGAATTCAGATAAGTTATAGAATTGGAGTGTGTATATTAGTATTTCCATCTATACAGATCCAATTACATGACAAACTCATACTATGTTTTGTATAAGGTAATATCTGCATGTTATTAATCTATCAAATCTTTATTCGATAATTTGTCTTATTCGCCAAAGTCTGAATGAAGCTTTCGGGTTTAAAATCAATACTCTATTGAAACATTTAAATATCATTTTACAGAGAGAGCGTAAAAGTAATATGGAATTGCATTATTATGTTCTATTTAAAAACGTATGCAATATGCACCTATTCAACAATCTCAATAGGCATAAATAGGATTTGTATTAATTCAGTTGACATTCACGAGAGCATAATTAATAACATGTCATTATCGTATTGTATTTTCATGTATCCTGCATTGTGCCCTTTTAAAAATTGTTCGTTATTTGGAGGATGGCTTTGTGTGAAATGAAGTAAAATTTTCAATTCTACTGATGATTTGATATGTTGTATGTATGTATGTATGTATGCATGTATGTATGTATGTATGTATGTATGTACGCCCACATGGCACTCCCATGTTAAAAATGGTCGTACGCCAAAACGGGAATTTAACATGGCAAAATGGAATGGTCGAAATAAATGGTACGTTTGTTAGCAGTGGTTGATCAAAAAATAGAATGTTAGATTGCTGCATTGTTAGAAGTGGACTCTACTCGAATTTATAATTAGGATGGCATTTAACATGGACATGAGACATGGAATCATGTTGACTCTAGGTAAAACTGATGTTCTCAAAGCACTAAATTCTGCCAGAACTTGTTTGGACAAACCTAATAAACTTTGTAACGTTCTATTCTGCCTTGTAATTTTGTCTTAAGAGAGGACACTTTGTGACTGCAGCAGCGGTAGCTACAACAGAAGCAGAACATGACATCGTTGTCAACGGAAATGTAGTAGTTTCTTTAGCAATAGGTTTACATTTTTTTCATCAAAATGGAAAACACTGATCTCGGGTCAGGTTTGGAGGCCTAGTCGTGAGCGAAGAAGAGGAAGAAATAGCAGAAGAAACCGTCATCGACCGAGATTTTTTGAATACGTTAGCACTCTAGCTCTTTTTTGAATTAGTTGTTATTTTCTTGGGACTTTTCGTTGGGCGTTTAATTCTTCTGTTAGAGTTTGAACTTGCTGCACCATCACCTCTATTGTTTTAGGTTTGCTGTCTATTAGGTGCTTTGACTTCGGCTTTAGGATCCCATTTTAAAAGCCAAAGAATAATGACATCTCATAAAGTTTCAATACCACAATGTCTCAGAATGGTTTGTTGTTTGGTTTTAATATTGGTTATTGGATCAGCCAGTTGCAACAACGCAACTTTGTTTTCGAAAAAAACCCATTATCTTTAATGTGAAATGTGAATGATGATTTGTAGTAATTGACGTGCTGTCGAAGTAAACCATCTTAATTCGTCTTAGAGGCTAGGGTTTAAATCGATGAGTTAATATGCGGTTGGCAATTGAGAGGCATAATTAAAGGCGGAACCGGACCAAGATCTTCCTAACGTTTCATCTACCACTTCAACTCGAGTTTTGGTTCTTGAACTTTTAAACAATACTAGACAATATGCATTGATACTGATCTTACCATGCTTTTAACTTTGTTGAAAGAAATTTTGAGTAACGTAAAAATATTAGCTTTATGACAACGTTCTTTTCGGTTAAGACAAAGCTTTATTTCTGTTTTGTCTTCTCCTGACATAACATCAATGATGTGAACATTTGTTTAACTAAAATCAGACTCGATCCCGTTGTCTTCGCAAGAACTTCCTTCTACAAACAAAATGGTTTCTTCTTGACTTTCTTGGAATAACGCGAAAGACGACTGCCACTATTTGCAATAACACCTGGTAAGCTGTGGAACAGGATCAAACAATTTTCATTTGTTTTCGATCAAATGTTCGACAAAATAAGTTTTGACTGAACTGTTTGGTTACACTGCCTCCCATCTCTGATGATCTAACTTTTGGTCAATTACTTTGAGAATGCACATGCAGCCATAACAATTCTATTATTTTCTGAGATTCTCTCAGCGAGACGTGACATTTTTTACTTTTCATACAATAAAATATTTTCTCTTATCGCATTAGTGTAATTGCAATAAAACATATTTACATTTTGGAAACAAAGCAAAGTACTTTTTGCAGGATTTTACATCCTTCCGGTCGTCAACCTGTGGCTGTAACCAACTAGTAGCTACGCACATTTCTTTGTATGTTTGAAGAGTGGATAAAGTACGACGAATCTCTTCTTCACACGAGGGTACACATCTAGTCTTTTTCACTATTCGTTTAACACAGTAGGATGCTCGTGCACAGATAACGTTTTGATGGTCATGTCTTTGCATGTACTGTTCATGATTGTGCCACAAAGAATCTGCTGGTGATCGAAAACCAAGAAAGACAGATAGTAATACAAACATACCGCAATTCGTCCAAAATTAAATAGAATCATGTTGTCTTATGGAATCAATTCTTTGAAACGGTATTTGGTATTCCACTAAGCCTTAAACACTACGATTGACTTCATTTTATGAAACTTTATCTAACAATGACGACAGACTTTGTGGCATCGCAAGTCTTATAATGGCTTCGCAGTTGATCGATGACTGATGTTTTGTACATTTTCAAAACAATCCATCTTCTTATGTCATTAAAATACCAATGTTTTAAAATATGCCATTTCGGATGCAACTATTCTCTGCGTTTAACATGCATCTGAAGAAAATCGTTAAAAATGCGATCTCCATCTGTAGAATTTGAATGTACTCTTCCAAACCAGCCATAACAACAACGTTACTAATGACCGGTATAACAATGTCACGTAAGAAATTATGAGCTTTTTCTTTCTAATCGTAACTCATTAATACAAGATATCACATCTTTCTGCAATTCCAGAATGTTGTTTAACCTGCTATTTACATCATGACAATAGTCTAACCTAACACTTATAGTGGAATAGGGTTAACACAATGTGAATAAAATAATAACATCTGAGTCCTAATTCTATCACACGAATGAACAAGAACAATTCAAACACGCTCTAAATTACAATCAACAATACACTCACCAATCCATAGGTATATTCCGTTCACAAATTTCACTTGAATCTGTAAAAGTGTTTCTCAGCTAATCTTCGAATCCTCTCCTCTTCTAAAGTATTCGACATATGAATCATAGTTTGGACCGATATGGCAGTGATTGGTAAAGGCGATTTAATTACTTTTTGGTTGTAGGGGTGACTATTGATGTTGCTGCTATCTCAATACTGGTCACTGGTGCAGTCATAGAAAGCATAGAAGCATTGGAAAGTGAAGGTTTCTCTTTGGATCGGCTCAAGAAGTCTGATACATTTCTCTCAGATAGTATAACTCTGCCGAATGTCTTGCTACATGCTAATCATTAAATTTTCAGTCTCTTCCTTCTGTTTCTGTTCAACGTTTTCCACTTTTATTCTTCTTCTTGTTTTAATTTTTTTTAACTGTTCTTTTTGTTGCTGAAAAACCTACGCTGCAACTCTTCGCTCTGTTTCTTTCATAAATCATCATATATTGGCAACAATGGTAGGACCAAAAATCATTGCAGAGACGATAGAAAATCGGTTGAAGACAGATTGAAGTCATCCTCCTCTGCAAGACAAATACTTGCTACAGCAGCAGTAGTTGTCCTTGAACTATCACATCTCTGGCAGGCACACCACCATACACCGTCTTCGTTCTATCAACTTTAGGTATTGAGCCCAGAAATATTGAGGTCAGCCGCTTCTAAACAGAGGTCATATGTAATTTATCTTTAACTGGCACCACTTCCAAGCAGAGGTCATACGTAATGTATCTATAACTGTCAACACTTCCAACATAAATCATACATAATTTATCTTTAAATGGAACCATTTTCCATCATCTGTATTCTGTCCTATTAGAGAACAACCATTTAATTTCCGGGGGGGGGGGGCTATCGAAGGTTTGTCCTGAGATTTTCTTTTGAACTGTGATACTTTTGCCTTTTACCTCAACATAATTAATTCTTTTCTACTGAAATCTGACATAAAATATTTTGTCAAGCTTTTGAGAGCAGGAAATTGTTTCTTCAAAAACAATTCCAGGGCTTCCATTTATTTATTTGGTATCTCGTTTAATAAATAAGTTTTTTGTCCTTGTTTTCAACGTCAGTTTTATAACTTATATTAATTCCATGTTTTTCAAGTGTGATGTAAAATTTGTTCTCTAACTATCAAGTTTTTTTTTTTTTTTTTTTTTTTTTTTTTTTTTTTTTTTATAGAAGTTCGAGCATGGCTATTAATTTTGACATTAAGTGTCATGTAAAAAATGCATTTAATTAATCATTAAATGTATTCAATTTGATGTTGGTCTGGAAGAGGTGAATGAATCTTAGAGTTATACCTATGAACTCCGACAAAGTTTGATTGATGAAGTAATAAATTTGTTTTATTAGGATAAAGACCAAATTAGATCGAATTCTAAGGTCCTAGCCAAAATACATGCTTGATCGTTTTACATTATGAAGAAAACTATTCCATTAGGGCAAAAATTCCCCTAATCGCGTATTGATCTGGAAGTACCCTCATTAAAACGAAAACCGTCTTTAAGTTTTTAACTCGTTAATTTCATCCCCACCTGGATTTTAGTGCTCTCGTCACGGGTATGGGCCCCTTAAATACCTTTATGTTAAAAGTATTGCTTATCTTTGATATTATTATGATACATATATACACGTATATACCAAGCTAAACGCCGTGTGGTTTTCATGCATCCGTAGACGTATTCGTCGGACTATAAGTCTCAAGAAAAGATGACGTTGCTGAAGATGTTTGCCTGTGTTCGTGTGTGTTGAACGAGAGCAAACGTACTACCAAATTTGCGAGGCAAATTACATATGACATGAAACAAGGATTTTTGGACCCCTTTTGATACAGACTCATTGAATTTTCTTGTTGTATATCAGATAATAATTACAACATTGATATCTTATCGAGAATGATACTGCCAAAAAAAAAAACTAGTTACGCTTCAGATTTCTTATCTCAGAGTGAATGATACTGCGAAAAACTAGTCACACTAAAGATTTATTACCCTTGTTACTGAAATTAACTATTTTACTTCGGAATCATATGATTCATATGTGCTTTCAACTGAAACTGTTTGACAGGAGCAGTTACTTATTTGTTTGGCTCTCATGTCTATCGTACATAAGTCGTAAATCACATTGTCCTAAAAAACTGACACTGCACACCCAAAAGCCTAATGGTGCAAAGACTTGAACTTCGAAGAGAACAAACATGGTTTAATTGCTGATTTTGTCGACTGAGTGACGCGTGACATAAACACGCTACTTCTCAATAAGATCGAGTACTATAAACCTCTATTCATTTATATTGGATCATAATTTCCTCTAATCTTCAAATTACATCTAGTCTTCAAATCTTTAAAATTAGATATTTTACTCATAGACGGCTCATAATAGTTTGGGTTGAGTGTTACTGGTTTAATAAAAGACTGAATAGGAAATCCACGGTATAGTATTCGATATAAAGAATACATATAATTTACTTTTTCTCTTTGAAACTTCTTTGATGAAAGTTTTGATTCACAGTATGTGATGCAAATCACGAACTCGAATTCAAAAGCGTCTTGATATGGGATTTCTTTTGCCTTAGAAAAAACCTGACTTTTAAAATGAACATCTGATTTTCTACTTCCAAAATAATACACTACAAATCTAGACTATCTTGTCTCAAATTGTAAAATTGCCTCGGCTATATCACGCAATCTGAACCGTGATGATAGGACGAAATTCGTTGTACTAATACAATCTTTTAATCTTGATATCTTGCAAAATTTGTTTTCGTACAAGCTTTTAATAACAGAGATGTATTACACAAGTTTGAAACACTTTACTAGTAATATTTTGATCTGTGAGAATACGAATGTAAGCAAACGGTAGGCATGGATACACTAAATCATACATAACTTTTATTTTGTTTAATTCGTCGCAACTTAAAACAGAATTATAAATAATGAACGTGTGTCCTCATGTAAAAGATGTATATTATATGCAAAAAAATGCGCAACTTTCAAAAGCACATGAAATGAAGTAGAATAATTCTTACGGGTTTTTTCAGTTAGTGTGTGAAAATGTCCGACCCATACGCGTAATGAATATATATCTACAGCTGTAATATATATATATATATATATATATATATAT
>JAECUM010086407.1:0-12242 GCA_016617855.1 Megalonaias nervosa | reverse complement strand
TTGACTGGTCTTTAGAAGGGCATCCCAGGAGAAGCCGGTTGAGGTGAAATACCAGAGTGGATCCAGCTGATAATGAACTAGACACAAATGTATGAAATTTTCGAAGACATCCATGAGTAGAAGCACGTCGTTTTCAAGTACAGGTCATAATAATCGCCGAGAGCGTGACATCCGAGATCGTTCCATATCCGTGATACGGGAAAGATGTAAGTGAGAATAGAAGGTATCAAGAGCGGGTAATGAGGTTTCATTGAATCTGGACCACGCATCGATGTACTCGTAGGGATAAAATCCTTTTCGTCGCAGGCTCCAGATTTTTTTTCTAGATGCATGACGTTAGGGCAGGTTTGAGCGAGTTCTTCTAGCGACGACTCTATAAACTTGAACGTATCGATGAATCGAAAGGGACCAATCGAAAACGACATGTATTTTTCGAAATTATTGGGAATGTATTTGATCTGAATTCCTACTTCAGCGAGAAGTGTCTTGACTCGTGGATGACTGAGTGCTGCGATGATGAAGTGTCCATCGTATCCTCGTAGATTATGAGCGATGACTGGAAGGAAGTCTGGATCTTTGAAGCGTAGATTACAATCGGCATGAGCAGCTCCTCGATAGTGAGGTTGAAAGTACTCTTCGCAGATGTGGCATTGCTGTGCTGAGGTGTGCTGCCGCAGTTGTGAGGAGGTGAGGGGAGTAAGTGGCGTTGGATTTTGTCGGAGTTCGTGGATGCGTTTCCATTCCGTGACGAGTTGCTCAAAGAACCAGACGACACAATCCTCACCTAGTCATTATTGATAGGACGAAGAGAAACGTTCATCAGCAGATCAGCAGGTTTTACAGCCGATCTCACAGGGGATGTGCTTATTTTCTACTTGAGTAAAAGAATGGATTGGATCTGGAGAAGGTTTTTATACTTTTCCGACGATAGCTTCTGAATCAACGACGATGTAAAACGTGTGCGCGTATTTTTTTGTATTGATGTTTGAACTGTTGTGTTCCCTCGCGTGGCATCTGTACGATTTGTAGTTCTTGACAGTATCCTGACGAGACGTGATCCTGTAGTCGTTGGGATTGAGGAAAGCACTGCAAACAGCGATAGCAGAAATAACTGTGATTCTCATGCTGCGTGTATTGAGATCGGCATAGCCGGCTAAAGTCCTTGATGTATACGAAATGGTTTTGGTAACACAGTAAATTGATACTGCGTTGTGAGGCTGTGGAGGAGATCAGCAGTGGATAGACCACGAACTGTTTATCGTCTGATTTCTTGTGATCGAGTCCAAACACGTTGAGGGAGAGTCCCTCGTTGAGCGCTTCCAGTTTACGAATGTCTTTGACCGCTGCTGAAAAGGTGATCCCGGTGGTATGGAAGGCATCAAAATAGGGTTTGTACTTAGAGATGTGATCGGTATTGTCCACAGTGGAATGTAGCGCAGAAAGGATAGCCCACACGGGGCAGTAGTCATTGTTGTTTCTGACATTTATAAAGGCTTTGGTAGCCAGGATTTGCTTGGGCAGTGGTACGTACTTGCTTCCGCGTAACGGTGTGAATTCTGAAGTTTAAACAAGTTAGAATTGACTCCGTAAAAGATCCAGGCTGATCCTGACTTTTGATAATCTTCGATAAACGACCAAGCGATGTCAACGATATGGCTGAAATCATCATTGCGATGCACGATGAGAGGTTTGGCTCTGATCCACAAGTCGATGCTCTTGTGTTCCTTGACCAGATGAATGTTGAAAGCTACTCGCAGTTTGATGGCCGTGTGGGTACGTAGTTCTGCGTGGATAGTAGTGTGTAGAATGCGCTGCAGGAGTTATGGGTCGACTCCTCGCCGAAGGATATGGGAATGATCGTAAATGAATCTTTTGTCAGCACCTCTGTACGCTTTTTCAATGCATCTGGGTGGCGGAAGACGTTCCATCTTCTCGCGTTGTCGTTGAAGGGCTTTTGGATTGATTTTGTGTAGTTTTTTTTCCACGATATCAACTCGACGTGATCGACTTGGGATGCCACGCTGATGTCGATGAAGTTTAGCAGTCTGAGTTGTTTTTCCCGTGAGTGCTTTTGCATTTGTCTCGCAGTTGAGTCAGATGCTGCTGCGTCGTGAGGATCTCTCGTCCTGCTATTGCTTTGTACTCGTTCACAAGCTTACGAGGAGCAAGATGTGTTTTGGGCATCGCCTTGAGGTCTCCTTGGACTCGTTCGATGAGCTCATGTAGTGCGGCACTCGATCTCGGATACGGCAACTTTGTTGCTGACAATGACTGAGCAATGCTCCTGAGTCTACTAGCAAGATCATGACGAAGGGTAAACCCTCTCCCTGGGTCAGATTCCATGGACATGAATTTAGTCTATCGTTGTAATGATAGAGATGCTATATAATATAGTCCCGTATTTCATGTCTTTAATTGCTTGCTCATTTTGACATATCTTTAATAGCAAAACAAAATCAATCTATATTATACAGCACAATGCCTCTGCGTGGGACACAGACGTGTGTGTGGTTACCTCAGAGTAGCACGGAAAAGTGCAACAAGTCCTGTACAAGACAGTACTGCGCACAGCATTATGCTCTCATCAAGCTCAGTAGTCCGGGGATGAAATCCTGCTTGGGGTGTCAGGAAGGAGTTAGAGTTCAACTCCAAGTGGGTCATGGCTGCGGAGGACGAAACATCCGGGCAATTAAATATTACTACGAAAACGCTAGAACGACGAAGAAACCCAAATACCATTCAGCGTTGTTGAACGAGTTTCTGGCTAAGATTAAGCATGACACAGTGGAAAGTACATCCCGTGTTTAGTCGTTACTAAACTAACACGGAAGGAGAGGTGCGTAGCGTACGCACGAAGATGAGACACATGGTGAGACAAGTGGTGAGGTTTAGCACGACGGGTTATTCCACGTGTTTGCCAATGCTGTGAGGGCTACGATGTACCGTCATCTTGTCGTGTTTGAAGCTCATCTGGGAGTCGTTCCCATCGGATATTCCGTCTTTCATCTCAACGGAGAAACATCGAATAATCGACTGTGCAATTTAGAGATAAGACCTGACGGATAGCAAAAAATATTTCAAAAACCATGTTTTCACTCCTTTGTTTGTGCTATTCTTCTGTTCTGTACAGCAACTTGAGGAGTTCTTCTTGATGCATGCAGGAGAAACAGTGTTTGAAAAGGAGATCGTCATCATAGACGATGTTGAGCGTGCCATGGTCGTAGAGTTTTTTGTTGTGCCGCCGTGAGGAACACGAGATCGTGTCCTATCCCCAAGACTTTGCTGAGTGAGAGAGCTACGATGATTTCGACGTGGAGATGGAATGCGTTGACGATGGCATCATCGAGATCTTTCCGATTTTCCACCATGACGTGGGTGAGATACCACGTGTAATCCACGTCGACCATCTCTACCTCCTCAATGTCTCTATACTAAAATAATTTTAAGATCTTCTTCAGCGATTTTTCACTCAGACATCGCATGCAGTGCTGTCTCATCAAATGTTCGTAGTAGAATATCTTCACGAGGCTGTCCTGGGCGAACTCCGCCTGTTGCTTTTGCGTGAGTAACGCCTGTCCACGTGCTGCTCTTTGTAATTTCGTTAGCGTCAGTTCCCAGGGTCACAGGAACGTGATTTCGTAAGACCGTCGCGATGACTTCGTGAGCGCTTCCAGATGATGCAAAATCACATCAGTGAGAAAGATCTCGTCGTCAGACAATCTCTCTGTATTTTTGATAGTAGATTTTTTAAAAACGGCTGAGTGACACGCAATGATTGCCTACCATGTCCACGGTGAGGTTGTGTATGGTTCTCATTTCACTGATCAGCAACGTCATGTCAAAAAGAGCTCCACGCAAATACGATCGGATCTTGTTGAGCATTTTCTGATAGGTCAGCATAGCCTGCTTGGTACTATTTTTTGCTTCTATCCGTGGCTGGATGTGTTTCATCAGCGTCTGCTTGGTCAGTTCAGCTCCGGATAAAATCAACATCATCGGATTAGCCATCGCTCCCGTGGAAATCACTCCCTTGGCCGTCACGACAATTGGAATCATCGAAACGACTCTGAGGATGCGTTTGTAACGTCGGTACGCATGTTTGTAGACGTAGACTCTCCGATGATAATAGCGGTAATACGATTCTAGTTCGTGACGCTGCTCTAAGGACAAGTTTTCATCGATGTGGTTAAAGTCGAGGATCATTTTTTTTATACCACGGAATCGACTAAATTTTTGAAGAGCGACTCAAGCTGTGGCAGATTTTCCTTTAAGAAATTGATGTGCGCTTGATCCACTTTAATAGTTCCATTCTTGAACTCTTTTTCATACTTAAGTCTACTGGGTACTATCAGGACTAAATCTTTTTTTTATCTTAGTCAACTGGTTTAATTTCACAAGATCCGCGAGCATCTCGGGAGTCTTCTTTAGATTCACATCCTCCTGATACTTGTAAGATCTATCAACGTCAGTCACAGTAAATTCAGTTTGATTATAGTATAAGATCTATCAATGTCAGTCAAAGGAAAATCATTTTGATTATAGTCGTCATTGTGGTGATGCTTGTAAATGTAACAGAAAGCAGTAGCTATATTTTCCACCCTCCTGTGTATTTTTTCATAAGCTAATATTTCTGGGATGATAAACGTATCGAGAGCCGCGAATGTCATGATGGACATGTATTTGCTGTTGTATTTTTCTCGATCATTAATTTTTTGAAGCAGATCCTAAGAAACCACTGCAGGATTAGCAAAATATCCTTTGGGCACGACATCACCCTATTTAAGAACATACCCAAGCTTACTCTTAAGCTCTTCCTGCTTAAAACTTTCCAGGTACTTGCACACCTCCACAGCCAGATCGGGATACACCTTTCCATGCTCTCCATACATGATCAAGTAAAATAAGGCTTTTATACCTTTATGAGATACCAGTATGGGCGCATTTTAAGCTGGTACCTCATCGTCACTTCCTCCATCTCTAGAGCGTTCATCCAGCGCCATCACTGCCATAATCGTATCTACATATTCGTACTCCAATCCAGCGTGATGAAAAAACTTTCGCTTGTCGATGGCGTCACGCAGGACTCGGTTATCACGAAAGCGTTTTCGGGATACCACTTTGTCCATGCACTCGTAATCTTTTCGATGGGCTTCGTCGTCTTCCCTTCGACCAAATCGTCGTCGTTTGACGTTGCCCGTTCTCACGATCGCGTCCATGAGGTCTGGATGTAATTCGTGAATGAGATCATGGACGAGACCTTCGATGACCCTAACTAACCGCGCAGCCTCTCGATCGTTACAAAATTTAAAGACCGTCCAGTATCGATCGATGACCTCTCTGAGCTGCACCTGGTGCATGTGTCCCACCGACAGATGAGACCGTTTCACGTCGTGATCTTTCCATTGTTCGTACGCCTCTTCCAAGGATAATTTACACGCATTTCTCACCTCGTTCAGCGCCTCGTGTATTCCCATGGTCTGCTTAAGCACATGCTAGTCATTGTTCGCATAAGACCCGTCCTGCCTATACGTATCGTCAAACAGCAAATGGTACAACTCCGTAGCGATGAGCACGATTTCAGCCATTAGATTATTAGTATTAGATCATCCAAAGTAAATACTTGAAAATAACTCAAGCCAGGATTGGTAGGCTCTGCGGTCCGTCCCACAAATTTAAAAGCGATGTACTTCGTATCGGTAATGGTCGTAGTGAATTCCAAAACCGTCGTTCCTAGAGCCGTCGTTTCATTATACAACACCGCGGCACTAGCATCGGTTTTAATGCCCTCGATTCTCCAAGTGAGTACTCCCTGTGTTCCTGTCACACGTCCACGAAGCTGAAATTTCAAAATCGAGACGCGCACGGGAACTTGCACTTGCATCCAAAAATTAGAAGTCACTCCAGCCGTCGCACACTCGTTAACGATATTACTCGTGACTAAGTGCAGAGAAAACAGAAGATAAGGCCAGGTGAGAGGCGTCGTAATCCGAGGACGCCGAGACCAAAAATCCACATCGATTTCCCGTCGCTGCGGATAACACGGGAATGAGCGTATTGTTATTTTGACGCGTCGTTTATCCACGTACTGCTTGGGTGGTCTCGGTTTCGAGGACGGGGAGGATAGTCCGAGATCATCAAACGTGCTGCCACCGCTAAAACACGTGACCCGCCACCGAATCTCCTCTTTTGTTCATCGCATAACATTCGACATTTTCATAACTCTACGCGGTATCCTCGCTCGAGGGCTTCGTCTTGGGAAGATCCTTGATGACATTAATCGACATGGTGCCACCAGTCGTTGATAACTTAGTGCTTCCCAACGCGCGCGCGCGCGTGTGTGTGTGTGATTGGATTTTTAATGTAGCTTTAACAATTATTCAGTCATATCGCTACGATGTCTTCAGTGTGGCAGTTTATAATGATGTCTAGTACTGGGGCATAATGCCGCAGACATGTAACATGATGTCCTAACCAGTCACATTATTCTGACACCAGGTCGACCATTCCTAACACTAACCTCTTAATGCTGAGCGCCTAGCGATGCAGCTAGTAGTACCATTATTATAAGTCTCTGAAATTACTCGGCCAAGGTTCGAACCCGCGACCTCCATGCATCTGATACGGACGCTCTAACCACCAGGCCACCGGAGCGGTCGCTTCCCAACGCATTGAGCTGGGCATGCGAAATCGCCTGAGTGTTATCGGTGATGGGCCATATGGTAGGAAGACCTTCCAACTTCTGGTTTTGCATTGTGGTGGTTCAGTATAGAATAATTTGACTATCATTGACATCCATCAAATCGTACTAAGTGCAGTTGTTGATACGATATCCATCAACGGTTTGAACGGTGATGGGGTGTAATTTCCACACGCCTCTCTATCGATCCAGATGGAATGATCTATAGTTCCAAAATGATAGACCATCGTCCCTCTCGTATTGAGTCCACTCCTACACATCGTGGATTCTCAGACGAGGTTCCAGACGTCGGAGAGGACATGACCAGATCGCTCGTGACTTAAGTAGCCACGTAAAATGTGCCCGTCACTGCGGTTTTGCCATTGATCGTGCCGCCAGTTTTTATTGTATTTGCTAGCCAGCGATACCTCGAGATCGGAGGCTCACAGGTTGAAAAGATCCTGATGCCGCTGAAGGAGGCCCGTACAACCTCATGTCACTCATGCTGAAATTTCCCGTCATTGTTCCACCCGTCAGAGACAATTTAGTCTGCGTGAGGATATTCACGTGAGACCATCGCGCGGCATGGGTGTAAGGTGGCGGATAACTCACGTTTTCGAGATTGGTGAGACTGTGGCCACCCATGTTGAGATCACCATGCATGGAGTCACCGGAGCTGCTGACCTTATCTTCTTGATGGACCGAACTTCCCGATCCAAACGGCGTACCAAAGGAGGTGTACGATATGCTATATAGAAAACGAACATCATTAACTGCATTACGAAGGCAAAACACCTAAGAGCATCCGCATCCATTTTTGATCCCGAATTACTATTACACGATCTTGGGTCCCACGGGTGATGGAAAAACCAATCTCCTCATGAACATGCTTCTGAATAACATGCTCAAATATGATCGCATCGTGATTTACACGCTCAATCCTCATCAAGACAAATACCACACGCTTCACGAATTTGGAGATTCCATTGACAATATTTCGAGAGTGATCTTCACGATAGCGGATCCAGAAGAGATTCTGCCTGTGGAAGAACTGGATTCAGATCTACACAAGATCATCTTGTTTGGCGACATTAAAATCGATCGAGAGAACATGACTAAAATCTGCGAGCATTTTTTGTTATCGCGACACAAGCGCTATAACAATCTTGATCTCATCCAGTCGTACTACGATGTACCTATGTACATTCGACGAAGCACGGGATGCTTTGTACTGTTTTCAGGACTGGATAACCGATATATTGACGCGATCGCGAGAGACCACTGCCGTGGCATCTCTGCCTCCCAATTCAAAGACTGCTATGCCGCTGCGACGTCGGAATCTAGACACGATTTAATGACCTTTCATCCCGATGCGGACGCTGTCCCGGAACCTATCGCAAACGCTTTTGGTGAATTTTACTTGCCTGATTAGTATATGAACAACATCGTTGTTCCCGCCATGTCGTTCGAAAAAGTCGCCAAACGTCGTCAGCGAGAGGACGTCCACAAAAAGTTTATCGACCAACTGGAGGATTTACGTCAACGCATTGACGAGGACAAAGTAGGTCACCAATCCTTTCGGCGCGATGTGGCTGGCGAATTGATCAAGCCCATTCTCGACGAAGCCAAAACAACGTACGATGTTGTCAAACAAGATCAGTTGCTGAACAGACCATTCAATTATCAGGATCTGAATCAGTTAGCTAAACAACATGAGGAGAAACAAAAACGGATTCAAGAACGAAAAAGACAGGAATGTGAACCCAAAGGGCCACCGTCTCCCGTAGGAGGACAAGGACTCCGTCACGGCGGTAGCATCCGCTACTTTCGCACTCCCGCCGAGATCGTCTCGCATCTCAAGTTGCTGATCTCTTCTAAACAAGCGTGAAATGTCGGGGTGGAAATCGATAACGAAATGGTAGAGATCCATCTTTTGGATCAAAAACTACTCACCTCAGACCAGTTTCGCATTTTGTACGAGGATCTGATATAGAGTTTTTTGAATGGCTCCCAGTGATACCACGCTGTTGTTCCATTCGCCATCGGTCTCGTCCACGGTGAGGTATAATCCTCCGTTGGAACTCGACCAGCTGTTGTCGTACGAAATTGCCTTGATCTCCGCTGAAATCTGGAACAGCTTCTTCAACGTCACCGCCAACAACAATCGGTTTTCGTACGTAGTCACGCTTCAGCAAAAATTATCACGATTTCCCCCGGCAGATACAACATCACGAACATTGTCACGGAAATCTCAAAACTGATCACCGCGAACGGAGACGTCTCTGCCAACATTAACATCGAACCTAACTACTCTTTGCTTCGAATCACCCTTGCTGAAAAATACATCGTACGATTTGACGTCGCCTACTCGCTCGGATCTCAGCTGCGTAGACGGCTGTAGGACAAAAAAATAGGCAGCAAAATCATGCCGATGACAGGCATCACCGATGCCGGCACATCTGTCTAGGGAGGCTAAACAAGCTCTTCAAAAAACGGCCAGGGTACTCAGCGATCGATTCAAAAGAAGTTTGTAGGGTTTGGATAGAAAGGTGTAGAAAATACCCCCCCCCCCCATGGGTGTCATCATGTCCGGATATGGTTTAAAAAGATTGTGGTAATCTTTTTATAACAGTAATAAAGCATAACATTATGTATTCGAGATTTACTCCCGATTATCTTCGTCTCAACGATGATACTCCCGTGGACGATTCCACCACCGTGTACGAGTATGTGTAGTATCAGGGCACCAACATTCCCAATATCAATGCGAGCTTCCATCGCAAAATAGAGACGCGTGACGAAGATGTCCGTGGGAAAATACAAACTAACGATAAACCCACCAGCGGACTATCTGGCCAACGCGCAAATAGCGCTCCAAACTAATGGGTGGTCGTTATTCAAGTCGGCTTAATACCACCTGAACAATCAGACCGAAGAAGAAATCAATGGCTACTTACGTCAAGCCAGCACCATTTTCAACTTGATCATGTACAGCGATGACTACATGCGATCTTGTGCTAATAACATGTGGAGGTTCAGAGATACCAACACGGGAGCGGTGATGATTAACGAATTTCTTACCAATGTGGATGTGCTTCCTGCAGCAGCGGTAGCGGATGAAATTAATGTGTCAGGAACTCTTTTCAGAACCAATTTTGCTTTGCACGTGTGGCCACCTACAACATGGGATTTGTCGCTCGACGCGGTCTGACCTATACTAGCCACGAGATCTGCATGTTGCTTTCTCTCAGAAGCATCATTGGTGTATGTCGAGATATCCGTACCCTCTTCAGAGGCGTCAAGCACATGTTGATGCTGAGAAGAGACTCACCCGCTCAATATCTGCATAGCTCCTGCCGATGGGCAATTTACAATGACGTGGTTGTCACTGTGGATGCCCAAAATCACACCCTCCACCACACATATGCTCGAAATGGAATCGACGTTAGCCAGATTCACAAAGAAACTATACTTTGAGCAACACCGTATTTACATTCAACAGTTTCTCGCCGCTCAAACCAAGACGTCGTGGAGAGTCGCCACCCATCCAGGCTGGGAACTTCCCAGACATATCTTCGTGGCCTTTCGGCTGGCCTCAGCGTAACGATCTTCAGCCACAAACTCAGAACAATCACATCTTTGATAACGTCGGTCTGTCTCCCATTCACGTTCGCATCAACTCCATACAATACTCCGTGAGAGATCGAATGCAACTTTAACGTTGCTACCCGAAATTATTCTCCCCCCTACATGATGCTTATAGAAGCCATGCAGAAGTATCAAGACGTAGACGCGGACACGCAGATCTCACTGCACGATTTCGCTAACTTGTTTCCCATCTTCCAGTTCGATGTCTCCAAACATTCCGAACGTCTCAAAGACTCTCCTACCGACATCGAAATCTGATGGACTGTCGCTCCAGGAGCCGATTACCTCTGTTATGCACTGGTCACCTCAGACCGATTCATGACGCTGGAGGTGCTCAATTGAAAAATGAATATCCTTGCATAGACAACCATGCCAAGAAAAAGTCACGACGCGAGGCTGGCTCCATTACCACCGACATCCTTCCCTTCGTCAAGACCATGGCTCCCAAGTTATTTGCTTGCGCCCTTGCACCGTTAGGACTGGCTTCAGCCACAGGGAATATCACCGGAGTTACTCAAAAAGCAGTCATGGGTAGAGGAAACAAAGTTTCCAGAAGCAGAGTTTATGGAAGAGGACAGAAGAGAGCCACAAGGCAACGAAAATAATAATAGCATTTCATATAACGTCATGTTGTACGTTCCAGTCGAAGTCACGCTGACTCCACAGCAGAAGAAAGTATTGCTGTGGCAGCCACGCACAAAAGACCTGCCTCCATCCGACTGAAAGCGTCGGCATTCCTCGAACCCGATCGGATCATGTTGACCCATCGTCAAGCGACTTCTGTCGCTAAGCATAATCAGCTTGGAAAGGCCTATTTCTGAACTTGTCTGCATCTCAACTGTCCAAACAAGGAGGATTTATCGGCTCTATTAGCTGGAATCGCTGAATCTTTACTTCCAGGATTGCTCGGTCTCGGAAAAGGACTTCAGCTGCCAGGAACCACGCGGGGCAAAGGCATGAGAAAAAATGTCTTAAGAAACTTCGATCTGGAGAATCTTTTAGGACCCAGCTTTCCACATTTCAGAGGTGTCTTTTCTAAAGATCAACTTCCTGAACAGATCACCTCAGACGAGAGCTGCCTCATTAACCCGCAAAATTATTACGATGGACAGGGTGATCATCATCAACCATCCTCATTCTGACGACGTGGAGTATTTCGATTCGTTTGTTTTACCGCTTCCAGATGAAGTCGTGCGATATCTCCACACAGCGCATAAAGGAGCGGTGAATAACTCGTTACAACTTCAAAACATCGACGATAGCATCTGTGGATTGTACTGTATCGACTACATCCAAGAAGGAGAGGAGACAGTGTTATCACTGTAAAATGCTTAGTATTTTCTAAATAATATCCACTCCTCATATAATCATCATGATCTTGTGGTTCCTCAAGTGTAAAACCAAAACGGAGAGCGTCGACCCCGTCGAGGTGGTCACCAAAAATCATCGACACATGATCAAATCAAGGTGTGCTGTGTGTGGGTCTAAAAAAGCACACATCATCACCGGTAAAGTTTAGTGTTGTGACTTTGTATACAAAAAGCAACATTGCAGACACTGCGAGCTCGATACGAGTTGCTAGGACGTTCACGTGGAAAGAAACCTGTGCGTCGGAGACTGTAAAGTATGTGGACATCAACAAATTCTCGGGGGAGCAATGGATGTCTATGCTTTCATCGGAAATCTTCCCAGACCTCGGGGCGGATCGACGTTGCCAGGACACAAAGAACAGGACCGTGGAATCCGTTAGAACAACAACTGGATGAACACGATCAGCCACTACCAGGTCAGGAACCCTAGAATGGTATCGATGCCAACGCGATGCATCGCGATATCTGTTACTGAGATCATCACCACGATAAAGCGGGATGCGATCGATTCATGCTTAGGGACTTAAAATGACTCAAGCCTAATACTT